>JAGFNQ010000796.1:119130-142400 GCA_024364735.1 Boesenbergia rotunda | reverse complement strand
AAGATCATCTCCTCCCTCTTTATTCTTTTTGGAAAATCTTCCAGGTGGTTGAAGACTGTCTAGATGTAGAACCCACTCAAGAAATCTCTGGGATCTTGCAAAATTATGTAAAACCTTTCTCAAGCGTGCAGGGTAAGAAAGAAGTGCAATATCATCAATCTCTACATAAAATGTATCTAAAAATGCATCGCATCCAATAAAATCAATTTTGGGTACCTCAATAAATTTTTCACAAGCATATTCTACATGAGGTATATCAAGAAAAGTTCCACAGTCAATAAAGTCAATCTCGGGTACCTCTAACAGTTTTTCACATTCAATTTCAGCATAAGAAATAACAAGAGACTCTTCACAAAAACAACTTCAATTTCAGGCTCTAAAAATTTTTCAAAATCAATTTTAGCATAATCTGTCTCAAGAATATCATAACAATGCATAAAATCAAGCCTGGGTGCCTCTAAAGAATTTTCACAATTATTTTTCACAAATGATGTATCAGGACATTCTTCACATGCAAATCTAGACATCTCCCTGAAATTTTCTAAAGGAAAAGAAGAAATACTTACCTGATCATGATGAAAAATGTCAATTGGTTCTACAAGAAATACCTCCATCTCAGGCTCAAAATATGGTGGACAATCAACTGAAATAGGTGATCCTTGGGTACTTGCTCCAATCATGCAAGTCCCTACACTTTCTGGAAATGCTGGTGGTCCCTGGGGCTCTGTGCAATCCCCTACACCTGTAGAATAATCTCCTGTGCATGCCTCCTTAGTAATACCTGCAACAACCTTATTAAAAAGATTAGAGCTATCAAAAACAATATCATCACAAAATACAAAGCAAGAAAAATCAGGTAAAACCTCCTCTGAAACCAACTCTCCTCTCAGTGTGTCTAATGTACCATCATCATCAATGATCTGTGCCTCAACAGTCTCATCTGCGGTGTCTATGCTCAGAATAGAGTGATTTCCCTTAGGGTCCTTCATGGCGTCGAAAATGCTAAACTGGACTACTGTGTCTCCCACCTCCATCGAAAGGGTGCCAGCATATACATCAATTTTAGTTCTAGCAGTCTTCAGAAAAGGCCTTCCAAGGATAAGTGGGGATCTACGTGCAAGGTACTCTCCCTCCATGTCTAGAATGTAGAAGTCCGCAGGGAAAATCAACTCTTTCACTTTAACCAACACATCTTCAATAACTCCTGCCGGGCGGGTCTGACTCCGGTCTGCTAGCTGAATCACAACTCCAGTGGGCTGTAGAGGACCAATGCCAAGCATCTGGAAGACTGTCCTGGGCATGACATTAATAGAAGCTCCTAAATCAAGCATGACATCATGTAGCGTGGGCTTCCTATCTCACAAGATACGGTAAACATGCCAGGGTCTTCACATTTCTGAGGTATGACATGGATAAGTGATGAAACATTCTTCCCCATGCTGACCATTTCATTTTCCTTAAGCTTCCTCTTGTTAACACATAGATTTTTCAAAAATTTTGCATATTTAGGAACCTGTTTAATCATTGTCAGCAAGGGTACATTAATTTCAACTTTACTAAAAAGTTTTACCAGCTCATTGTACTCTTTTGCTTTCTCCTCCTCCCCTTATCTTCTGGTTGGAGTTCTCCCATTTGGAAAAGGCAAAGGAATAGGAACTTCCTCCTCATGAACCGAAATGGGAGGGGCTGATTTTTGAGTTGCTGCCCTGTTTTTTGGAGCTGCTGTAAAATCTGTTTCGGGGCTGATTTGTCCTTCGTTTTCCACCAAAATTAGAGGATTGCTAGATGAAGAAGTTGGGCACGAGCTAGGGGTGGTATCCACTGAATTTGGAATAGTTTCGGCACTGATTTGGGCTGGAAGTGAAGATGCTGCCCTGTTTTCAGAAAATTCAGCTCTTGGGTCATTTTGAGTTGATACAACCTTCCCACTCCTCAAATAAATTGCACTAACATTTTCTTTAGAGTTAGGAACAGCTTGGGAAGGTAATTGGCCTGATCCTTGAGCTTTACTTTGATTTATGTCACTAGCCATTTGCCCAATTTGCCTCTCAATATTTTGTATAGCGGCATAAAGATTTCCTTGTTGTGTTTGTTGCATTTGGGACTGTTGGGACTGATATGATGGCTGATATTGTTGTTGGAAGTGCTGATAAGAATTCTGGAATGTTGGAGAATTTTTTTGAGAATTATACCCTTGAAAATTCTGATTTTGAAAAGGAACTTGTTGTGGTGGGGGCTGAAATTGATTGGGCTGAAATCCTTGGTTTTGGGGCTGAAAACTTGAGTTCCAAGGCTGGAAATTTTGCTGCGGTTGTTGAATTTGTTGTTGTGGAGGTTGATACGGCTGTGGATAACTCAGATTCCCTTGAAAACCTTGTTGAAACCCTTGAAATGGCTGCTGGATTGGTTGATTTGGAGGCTGAAATTGCTGATTTAGGGGCTGAATTTGCTGATTTTGTTGCTGTGATTGTAGTGGTTGCTGCTGAACTTGCTGGAACATTTGTTGGGGTTGCTGAATTTGTTGTTGTTGTGGGCCTTGTTGGTAAAAAGAATTTCCATACCTCAAATTTGGATGATCCCTCCACCCGGGGTTGTAAGTAGGAGAGTATGGGTTGTTCCTAGCTTGAAATTGTCCCCTAACCAAAGCTGCTACTGACTCATCTTGTTGTAGATTGGGACATGAATCTGAAGTGTGTTCGTTGCTAGAGCATATACCACATACATTCATCACCATTTGACTTGATTGTGGAGGTACCGAAAATTGAATTTTGATTTGCACTATAACATCAATTGCTTATAAATGATGCGATCTCTCCAATGAATTCTTTATCTCCTTCTGATCATTAGAACTCATCCGAACTTCATTAACCCCTCTAGTAGATAATGCTCTGCTTCCAAATTGCTGAGAATTTTCTGTCATATTTGAAATTAGCTCCCTAGCTTGATGTGGTGTTTTGTTGACTAAGGCCCCTCCAGCTGCTGCATCAATCATAATCCAATCCATTTGTAATAATCCCTCATAAAAGTATTAGATGAGGAGCTGCTCACTAATCTGATGCTGGGGGCAACTGGAGCAAAGCTTGTTGAATCTCTCCCAGTAATCATAGAGTGTCTCCCCCACTATCTGCTGAATGCCACAGATACTTTTTCTGATAATTGCTGTTCTGGAGGCTGGGAAATATTTCTCTAAGAATGCCTTCTTCATGGAAATCTAGCTAGACACATGCCCAGTAGGTAAGTAATAAAACCAGTCCTTAGCTGCTCCAGTCAAAGAAAATGGAAAAGCCCTCAGTTTGATGTCTTCTTCTGAAATACCCTGAGGCTTCATAGTGGAGCAAACAACATGAAATTCATGCAAGTGTCTATTTGGATCCTCTCCGGATAAACCTTGAAATTTAGGCAAAAGATGGATGAGTCCAGATCTGAGCTCAAAATCTCCACCCAGCTCTGGATAGGCAATACTGGAGTACTGGAATGAAGCATCTGGTGCTGCCAATTCTTTCATAGTCTTTTGGTGGTCTGCCATCTGATCAACTGAATAAGTGGCAATAGACTGAGTAGGAATAATGCCAAATCCCTCTGAAACACTGAGCTGGCTCCTCCTAGCTCTGAAAGTTCTCTCAATCTCAGGGTCAAAATCCTCAAGATTACCACCTGTAGACCTGGTCATAAAAACAAGAACAAATCGCAGTACAAGTATAGAGAAAGATGAAACAAATAAAATCAGATCACAAAATATAGCAGTAAATGCAAATATGGATCAGGAAAAATATGAAATGTGGTCACACAAGCAAAAATCAAACAACTCAACTAGTATGTTCCCCGGCAACGGCGCCAAAAATTTGATGGACCCAATTTAGCTAATTAAAGTTGTCACGAAATGTGTGGATCCGTCAAAATTTAGAATTTATAAAGTGCTGGAAACTCTTTTTGCAATCAAAGAAGAAAAGTGTAGTAAAGAGGCCACAGGTCGTATTTTTCCAAGGGCTAGTTCAAGTTGTGTGATTCGTGCTCGAGTTTATGTGTCGTTAATGCTTTTGGGCTTCAAATAAATTCTGGAGTTTGGTTTCGAATAGACAAGAAAATGCAATAGAAAGAAATAAAAATTTGATACTCAATGTAAGACAACCTAAAAATGAACTAATCACATCACTTGGAAGACAAAGCTATTAATGGAATGAAATGCATGAATGAAGAAATGAACTTCGGAATTGAATGCAGCAGTATAAGAAATGAAATTACAGAATTGAAATTGCATGAACTCAAGCACTAAACTTGATACCAAGAAAAGGAAAACCTTGTGCCGGAAACTAAATCTAAATGTAGTATTGAATTTCAACATGGTACAAGGAGAGCAGCACTACACTACTGTAAAACTACTGATGTAACAATCAAATTCGAAACAACAGATTGAATACAAAATTCTGAATCAAACTATTGCAGAAATGAAATGCAAAGCTTATTAACTCGAATTGTATGCATGCATGTATCAAACTGAATGCTGGAAACAAACAAAGATAAACTGAATTCGAATCACTAATCTAAGGTTCAGATTCAATTAAGAAGAATTACTGATTTCTTGACACCAAAATTCAGAAGCAAATGACTGAAATTGCAGAAATAAGCTGAAATTGCAGAAATGGGAATCAATTTGCTAAACTATGAATCAAAATTGCAATCGAACTGATACACAGAAGTTTATCTCAATTTCTATGTGAAAGAAACAAGCCACAATGTATAAATGCAGACAAAGAACTCTCACATGCTTAACACGAAATTCAGGAACCAAATAAGTTCAAACTGATACACAGAAGATCACTAAATTCAGAATTAGCTAGTGTGCAGGTCTGAAGGCTGAAATCAGTAAACAGCTGACTTCAAGGACTAACAAGCTAACTGAAACCAATTGTACCGACTAGTACTAGAAATGATTCAGAAATAAACTAGAATTACTGATATAAAATGCAGAATTAAGGACTGATTTGCAGAACTAAAAACCTGATACGCAATAGTTTAGTCAAAAGAAAAATGATTCAGAAATTCAACTAAGTTTAAATCGAGCTGAACTAAGTACACTTGCTTACTGACAATAAACCTAACTACTTAAGTTGCTGAATTTTAAACTAACAATTGCGAAAGCAAATCAAGAAAAAGAAATTTCTGATATAAGATTCAGAAACAGTAATGTAAATGCAGAAAACAGAGTTGATACTCAATGACCTCTTGATACGCAAGCATCAGACAGAAAATTCACTGGAATTGGATACAATTGATCACTGATCTAACTTACTAACTCATCTACTTGCAGAATGAAACCTAATTTGAGCTGGAAAAATTCAGAAAACAAAGAACTAAGCAACTGATTCGAAGACAGTAATAGAATTGAAATTACAGCAACGAAATTACAGCTAAAACACAAAGAAATGCCATAAAACTAAATCTCGACCATTCCTTGTATCATGACCACCTTGTTCGTCACGCAAGGGCAAGCCAAGAACCCCTTAAACTCGCAAATCAGTGGAAAAATGGCTCCAATTCAAATCTTTCTCAAAACTGCACACAACTGGAAAATTCCAATTCAAACTCTCAGATCTCAATGTGAAAGGGTGCGATGATGATTTGGAAATCATCTGAGCTCATCCTAGGACCCCTACAGATGATTCAGATGGGAGGAAATGGACGCGGTTGAGATCCAAGAGCTCAAATCACAGATCTACCGAAACCCTCAAGAAGCTCTGCATCCGGCGCAATCTTGAGCTAAAATCGCCATGAAACTTTCTCCCAAAGATCCAAGTCTTGCTCCAAGGTGCTGATCGAGTTGGTCACGCCTCTGATGAAGAAAATTTGAAGGAAAACGATGAACAAACGAGAAAACGAGAAGGAGATTGCTGAAGCTCGGTGAGGTCGCGACACTAAGATCTGAACAGGGCAGCCGTTTAAGTAGTTGAAGCAGTGGACGGCTGAGATTGATTCCGCTTCATCCAACGGTGGATCCTTGTCCGATTTGATTCAAATTTTCCAGATCTCGATCAGAGGTCAGGATCATCCTCATGGTATCTCGGATCTGCCAGATCTCCAGTGGATGATTCAGATCACCTTGATCATTGAATAGATGGTATAGATCCCTCTGATCGTGATCCAACGGCTAGATGATCTCCGATTGGGCTGAAACTCTCAGATCTTGATCTGATCGCTTGATTAGCCTTAATCCCAGCTCGGATTGATCAGAAGTTCTCAGATGGTCTAGATCTAACCGTTCTTGCATCGGACGGTCCAAATGAGTCGACGCTTGATCACTTGATCTAGTCCACTTTTGACTCAGCATTTGACCCAACATGACCTAGGTCCTTGATCCCTCCAAGCCTACAAAAGTTGATCAAAAATTTAGTGACAAAACAACTCAAATATATCAAAATTTGCAATTAAGTCCAAAAAGAGTATAAATCCTAGAACCTAGAGTAAATCCACAATTATACAAGTAAAATATGGGTCAAATACGGATTTAAGCATATGAAATGATCGACAAAATGACACTTATCAGGGAGCCAAATTAAAAACTATTTTTATTGTTAAATAGAATTTAATTCTTGAAATTTGCCTGATTGAGTGTTTATTTAATTTCTGCAATTTACCATGCTTAGAAATAGTTAGTATAAGGACTAAACAAACTTAACTAAAATTTGAAAACATAGTATTGGGTGGAGGTGAGATGATAGTATGTTAGGAAAACCAATTCTAATAAGATCAAGTTCACTTGGTCTCTTTAGACTGGTGAAACTAGCCGAAGCTACCGATCCAAAATCCAAACTAGTTAGACCAGAACATTTTCAAAAATAAATTTTGAAAATGAAATTTCATTAAACGACTTTGTCAAGGAAAGGGTTGATGATCCAATAAGGCTATGGCCAAAGAAGGCCTAGTGCCTCGCTAAGACCTGGAAGCCAATTTTTGAATTTCAAATTCAAATTACTTTTTGTCAAATTCAAATCTAACACAACTTTCAGTTAAGCATAGATTCAAACATCCTTTCAAAATAAACTTAACTATTTTCAAAAATTAATTTGATATTTTCAAAATAAATAATAATCTTTCAAAGTAATTTTATTTATCAAAACCTGTCTCACAAAACCTATAAGGCTAACGTGATTGAAAACCTTAGATTTGGGTGAGACAGACTAGGCAGTGAAACTCAATTTAAGCTATTCCTGACTCTAATTGGATCCAAATCAATAAAACTCTTTATGTGTAGGAACATAAAGATTTAGACCAATGGATGTTGGATAGCGGTTGCTCCAGACACATGACTGGAGATAAATTGAAGTTCACCAAACTCAAGTTCAAGAACCTAGGCTCAGTGGCATTTGGTAACAATGCTACACTCAAGGTAATTGGGTCAGGTAATATTGAGCTTAAATCTGACTTTATTATTAAGAAAGTTCTTTTGGTTGAAAACTTTAAGTTTAACTTGCTTAGCATAAGTCAGTTATGTGATTCTGGTTATATAGTCACCTTCAACAATTCTAACTGCCTGATTAGAAATGTACAAGACTCAGAAATCATACTTAAGGGCACTAGGAAAAATAATGTATACACTATAAGCCTTCCCTCAGTACCCAAATGTATGTTAACCCAGCTAGAACAATCTAACCTCTGGCATAGGAGACTAGGTTACACTAATTTGAGGACTATCTCAAAAGTCACCCAACTTGGCCTAATCAAAGGAATCCCCAAAATTAAAAACAATGAAAACCTAATATGTGAATCATGTAATCAAGGTAAACAAACCAAATCTAATCACAAATTAATCCAATCTGACCTAACTCAAACCACACTTGAGCTCCTGCACCTTGACCTATTTGATTCACATGGAGCCAAGTCACTAAGCGGGAACCGATACTGCTTAGTAATAGTTGATGATTATTCTAGGTTTACCTGTGTTAGGTTTCTAAAAACCAAAGATGAAACCCTAAACCTATTTAATGATTTCTGCAAATTAATTGAAAATCAAAAAGATACTAAAATTAAAAGACTTAGGAGCGACCACGGGGGAGAATTTGAAAATCAACGGTTTGAGGAATTTTGTAAGATCAATGGGTATTTACATGAATTTTCATGTCCTAGAACCCCCCAACAAAATGGGATAGTCAAAAGAAGAAATAGAACATTACAGGAAGCCGCTAGGGCTATGCTCAACGAATTTAACTTAGCAAACTAATTTTGGGAAGAAGCGATTAGTACGGCTTGTTACATCCAAAATAGGGTTCTGATTAAAAAGCGACACAACAAAACACCCTATGAGCTGTACTACCATAGGCTCCCAAATCTACACTACCTAAGGGTATTTGGATGCAAAGTTCATATCCTAAATACTAAAGACTACTTAGGAAAATTTCAGTCCAAATCAACCCTAGGTATCTTTCTAGGATATTCAACCACAAGTAGAGCCTATAGAGCTTACAACAAACAAACTAAGAAAATTGAAGAAATAACTAACTTAATATTTGATGAAGAAGTCAACTCAACATCTGATAATCCAGACCTAACTTCATCAAATTCTGATCAAGAAAATAATGAACAAACAAGTGAACCTTTAATTAAATCCTTAACCAAACTAACTATTGAACCAATTAATGAGTCAACTGAAACAATTATCGAACCAACAAATGAACCAGCCCTAAGAGTCGAATCAAATAGTGAACCAAACCAACCAGCCGGACCTGAGGCTGAACCAAGTTCTAGGAGAACCAAGAAACCCAGACTTAGTCACCCAACCGATCAAATTGTGGGTGATCCAACTTTAGGAGTCAGGACTAGGTCCTCCTATAGAAACCTTAGTCAAATAGCTATGATATCAAAAATAGAACCCAAAACTATAGATGAAGCCCTACCTGACCCTGATTGGATCATAGCTATGCAAGAAGAATTAGCCCAATTTGAGAGGAACCAAGTCTGGGAACTAGTGCCTAAACCTGAAGGCAATCTATCATTGACACTAAGTGGGTCTTTAGGAATAAGCTAAATGATCAAGGAGAAATAGTTAGAAATAAAGCCCGCTTAGTAGCTAAGGGATTCAGCCAAGTAGAGGGATTAGATTACGATGAAACATATGCCCCAGTAGCTAGACTTGAGTCCATTAGAATGTTGTTAGCCTTTGCATCCCATAAAGGATTTAAGCTATACCAAATGGATGTAAAGTCAGCTTTCCTAAATGGATTCATTAAAGAAGAAGTTTATGTAGGATAACCCCCTGGGTTTGAGGACTTAGACAAACCTGACCATGTTTACAAATTAACTAAAGCACTATATGGGTTAAAACAAGCACCTAGGGCTTGGTATGAACGTTTATCAACTTACTTAACTTCTAAAGAATTTAAACAAGGACAAATTGACTCAATTTTATTTATTAAAACCCCAGGAAAAGATATATTTATTGCCCAAATTTACGTAGATGACATAATCTTGGATCCACCAACACAAACTTCCTAAAAGAGTTTGTCAAGATAATGGAAAATAAATTTGAAATGAGTTTAATTGGGGAACTTACCTTTTCCCTAGGACTACAAATCAAACAAACTAGAGATGGAAACTACATCCATCAATTCAAATATGCTAAAGAGTTAATAAAGAAATTTAAAATGGATAACTCTAAAAGCATAAGTACCCCCATGGCCACTAATGTAAAAATAGATAGTGACCCTGATGGTAAGCCAGTAGACCTTAAACTATATAGAAGTATGATAGGTAGTCTACTGTACCTTATAGCCAGCAGACATGACATTCTTTTTGCTGTAGGGATGTGTGCCAGATACCAAACCTGTGCTAAGGAAACGCACTTAGCAGCCCTAAAAAGAATACTAAGATATGTTAAGGGCACCCTAAATGTAGGGATTTGGTATCCTAGGACCTCAACCTTCAATTTGTCAGGATACTCAGATTCTGACTATGCTGGTTGCAAATTAGATAGAAAGAGCACGAGTGGAAGCTGCCAACTGTTAGGAAATAGTTTAGTAAGTTGGTGCAGCAGAAAACAACACTGTGTGGCTCTGTCCACAACTGAAGCTGAGTATGTAGCCTTAGGAGAGTGTGTAGCACAACTTTTATGGATGATGCACACTCTTAAGGACTTCCAGCTTAACTACACCCAAACTCAAGTATTTATTGACAATATAAGTTCAATTAATCTAACTAAGAACTCAATCCAACATTCCAGAACAAAACACATAGAAGTTAAACATCACTTCGTAAGAGACCATGTAGCCAGGGGTGAGATAGTACTTAAACATATAGACTCAAAATCCAACTTAGCTGATATATTCACAAAACCCTTACCTGAGTTTGAGTTCAGCTCACTAAGAAGGCAGTTAGGATTGTGCTCTGTAGAATAGATTAACTCTACTTTTGATTTTCTTACTGCTTTTCTTAATTTAAAAATCAGGTTCTAAAAGAATTTTGAAAAACTGTTGTTTTTCAGTTTTAAAAATCTTTTCGGACTTAGTTTTTTTCAAAACTACCCCCTTCAAAACTAGAGCTTTTTCGCAAATGGACTTTTGCTTTAAGTCAGTGCATCTGCAGTAATTGGGGCATTAAATACAACTTACACAGTAATCAAGTTAAGTGTCAAGTTTAAAAAATCTAACTTGAACAGAAACACTTAACTTGACTAACCCTAGCAAAAGCTACTGTTTATAACAGTTAGTGAGTAGCTAATTGGGTTAGACATGTCCCTACAAGAGAAAATCAACTGATTTGGTTAAAAGTCTTGGTTCAGTACAGCAAAATCTAAAAATGTTTTCCCTTATGAACATTATTTCCTTTATGCAATTTAATTTCTGCTATCTTTATCTGCTTTTTGATATATGGCAAAGGGGGAGAGATAGAAAAGGAGAGAGTTTAAAAATAAAAAATTTTCATTTCTTAAAAACTCTATTCTTTATTCAAAAAGTATCAAGTTTCAAAACAGCACTTAAGCGCTTAGTTTTTTAAAATACAAGCTTGTCAAAATTTTCTTACTCAAGCTTGTCAAAATTTTCTTACTTAAGCCTTTCAAAATTTTCTTACTTAAGCTTGTCAAAATTTTCTTACTTAAGCCTTTCAAAATTTTCCAAGTACTTAAGCCCTTCAAAATTTTCTTACTATGTACTTAAGCTTTTTCAAAAATTTTCTAAGTACTTAAGCTTCTCAAAAATTTACTAAGTACTAGAGCTTGTCAAAAATTTAAGTTTTTTTGTACTTAAGTTAAAACTTTCAAAAACCTTTTGAGTACTTTAAAACTTAAAGACTTCAAAATTTTTTCAAAGTACTCTAAACTCATGCTTTCAAAAACTCTGCTATGTACTTTTAAAACCTTAAGTTGTCAAAAGATTTCCAAGTACCTAAACTTAAGTTTTTAAAAGTGCAAAAATTAGTTTTTACAAAAGCCTTCTGTTGAAAAAATTCTAAGTAAAAATTTTCCCTTAAACTTAGAACCCCACGAATTTTTGAAAAATCTAGGGGGAGAATCTTTCCAGGGGGAGGGAACAAAACTTAGTGTTTTTACATGCTTTGATTAAACTTAACTTTTTGAACTAGGGTTGCCATAAATCAAAAAGGGGGAGATTGTTGGTGCAGAAAGCACCAAAGTCAAACCTGTGTTTTGATAATGGCAACAGGGTTCAAAAGTTAAGTCTTACTTGTTGTCTAACAAGTTACTCTAGTGTGCAGAGCAAAAAGTCCTAGCGAAGGACTGCTAGGCACTGGCGAAGGAATGCCAGAGCAAAAAGTCCTAGCGAAGGACTGCTAGGCACTGGCGAAGGAATGCCAGAGCAAAAAGCCCTAGTGAAGGAATACTAGGCACTGGCGAAGGAATGCCAAGGTAAAAGCCCTAGCGAAGGACTGCTAGGCACTGGCGAAGGAATGCCAGGGACTAAAGCCCTAGCGAAGGACTGCTAGGCAACGGGCGAAGGATAGCTCGGTATCCAAGACCTGGCAAAGGACCGTCGGGCAAAAGTCCAACCAAAGGAGCGGTTGGCATTGTTGGATCGTAAAAAGTCGATAGAGGGGGGTGAATATCGGAAATCGTTCTTTTTCTGAAAACTAAGAGTAAGTGCACAGCGGAAATAAAAATACGAGACACAGCACAAAGACACAGTGATTTTTACTTGGTTCGGAGCCTGTGTCGACTCCTACTCCAAGGCCCACGGTCGTTGATCGTTTACTTTGGGCAATTCTATATTCGCGCAAAAGATGTTACAAAAATCTCAATTACAAAGAAGGTGCAATAAAATAATAATAAACTATTTTAGCTCTTCGTTACCGACGTCCGGAGTGTATCGACTCTTTTCGGGGCAGCGGGACGTCGTCGGCTCAAGGTGGGGCGTTTCTGGAGCAAGGCACGAGCGTAGAAGAGCGTGGAAGCTTTTGAGAAGAGTTGATGTCGAAGGCTTGGGCGTTGGGTGCTATTTATAGCCCCTAGGGCGCCCTGGACGTCGGGGGCGCCCTGCCAGGTGTCACCTGATCTGCACTCCGCTCGGTCAAGGTTTATCCCGTCTAAACAGGGATGAAGTTTGACCTCTGGGGCGCCCTGGTCGCTGAGGGCGCCCTGGTTGACCCGGTCTTCTCGGCTGGATAGAGTTGCTGGCATAGGCGCGAAGCGCCTTGGCTGCTGAGGGCGCCTTGGCTGCTGAGGGCGCCTTCGGCGCTGAGGGCGCCCTGGCTGACGAGGGGGCCTTGGCTGCTGAGGGTGCCCTGCCCAATAAGCAACCGAAGCCCATGTTGCTTCAGTTGGTTCTGGTTCACCTTGGGGGCGCCCTGGACACTCAGGGCGTCCTGCTCAGCTGCTGTCTCACTCCTTTGAGGCTCTCTGAGTTGCAGACACACATTCCTTCGGTCCTGCATCCAGGGTTAGTCCAAAAACAAAATAAAGCAATTAATTATTATTTTATACAGCCTTAACTGTCTTGGTTCTGACTTTGGTCTCCCACATGGAGCCCTAGGTCGAACCGACGCCTACTGTTCCCTCGACGGGGAACGCGTCCTCACCTACTCCTCTCGGGAGAATTTACCTGATGCCAACCGCTCCTTTGGTTGGACTTTTGCCTGACGGTCCTTTGTCAGGTCTTGTAAATTGACAGTCCTTCGCCAGTTGCCTAGCAGTCCTTCGCTAGGGCTTGAGACTGGCAGTCCTTCGCAAGTGCCTAGCAGTCCTTTGCTAGGGCTTTTTACCCTGGCATTCCTTCGCCAGGTGCCTAGCAGTCCTTCGCTAGGGCTTTTGACTCTGGCAGTCCTTCGCCAGTGCCTAGCAGTCCTTCGCTAGGGCTTTTCCTGCACACTAGATTACCTTGTTAGAAAACAAGACAGACTTAACTTTTGACCTATGTTGCCATTATCAAAACACAGGTTTGACCTGGGTGCATTCTGCACCAACAATCTCCCCCTTTTTGATTTATGGCAACCCTAGTTCAAAAAGTTAAGTTAAGCAAAAACATGGGAAAAAGTTTTAACTTTTGTTCCCTCCCCCTGGAAGGAATCTCCCCCTAGATTTTTCAAACATTCGTGGGGTTTTAAAAACGTTACTTGTACTTAAGTTTTAGGTACCTTTAAAAATACATAGTAGAGTTGTTAACGCATAATCAGAGTACTTAGGAAATTTTAAAGTCTTAAGTTTTAAAGTACTCAAAATGTTAGCTTAAATACTCTGTAGTATATAACAAGTTTAAGTACTTAGTAAGTTTTGAAACACTTTAGTACTTAACAAATTTGAAAAACTTTAGCTTTAGAGTAAAGACAAGCTTAAGTGGACACCTTTTGAAAGGCTAGAGTACTTTGCAAAATTAGAAAGCTTGAAAAAATTTTGAAGCTAGAGTACTTTGCAAAATTTGAAAGTTTGAACAAAAATTTTGAATCTGGAGTACTTAGCAGAATTTTGAAAGCTTTAAGTAAAAGTTTCGAAAAGGCTTAAGTAATTTTGAAAGTAGAAGTTAATTTTGAAAGTAGAAGTTTTGAAAGCTTAAGTATCTTTCAGAAAGACTTTTTGAATAAAGGATAGAGTTAAGAAAATTTTACTCTCTCCTTTCCTATCTCTCCCCCTTTGCCATATATCAAAACAATTAAATACAGCATTAATAAGGAAATAAATAAAATTTTTGCTGTACTGAATCAATCCATACTTAGATTTATACTAAATCAATCAACTTTCTCTCTGTAGGGGCCTGTCTAACCCAATTAGCTACTTACTAACTGTTATAAACAGTAGTTTTTGCTAGGGTTAGTCAAGTTAAGTGTTTTTGTTCAAGTTAGATGTTCTAAACTTGACACTTAACTTGATTGCTGTATAAGTTGTATTTAGTGCCCCAATTACTGCAGATGCACTGACTTAAAGCATCTTGAATTGAGGCAAAGATCTAAGCATCTCAACCCTTTCTAGGTTATCAATCAAAAGTATCCTTAGGTGTTTGTGAGATGCTGGCTTCTAAGTCTATAGGTGCATGCAGTTCTAGGGTTAAAGCCTAGGCTAAGTCCATTTCGAAGAAAACCCTAGTTTTGAAGGGGGTAGTTTCAAAATTGATATAAAACTAAGTCGAAAAGTTTTTAAAATTGATTTTTGAAATGAAGCTGAGTTGAAAATGAAAATTGATTTTAAAATTTAAATAAGACAGTTTTTCAAAATTCTAATTTTAGAAAACTTATTTTCGAAATCAAGTAGAGTAAAACAATTGAGTTAAACTATTCTACTGAACACAATCCTAACTGATTAACAAGAAACTAATAATCATAAACTAGTTATCATAAAATAAAAGCATGTAGTTTAGGTTCAACATAGTCAACAGACAAGCACAAGTCAACCCTACTGAGTAGGGGTAGTCAAATAGGTACAATGCCAAGTGAATCTAAGATGAAGAACCGGGGTGATCAGATGGACCCGGCTGCCACGCATCGAATCGAGCCATCATCTGTAAGAATCATGCATCAGCTACTTCTCTATCAGCTCTGCGAGCATCCATCTGCTCTATGTGAGAGGCCTCGACCTCCTCTCGGAGACTCTGTATCTGTGTCTCCATCCGGGTCACTCTCTCGTAGAGTGTCGGTGGAGCGGGCTCGTCCATATGGGCTCGGACTTCTGCTGCTACATCTGCGACGTCGTACTCGACCTCCTCGTCTGAATCGATTTGATGAGCTGCTCTCCGACGTCTCCAAGACAGAACCCCGATACCGGACACCTCTATACCTGCTAGGGCGAAGTTTCTATATCCTATTTCATCATAGTCGGTCAGATCGGCCATTTCTCCCTCGGTAATGTTTCTACCATGGTAATGTAGTAGGGACGTGATAACGTGGCAGTAGGGTGTGCGTACCTGCCCTTGCGTGTTCACACTGGATGCGTGTAGGATAGTGTGAAACATATGAAGTCCTATATCAATATCTAGCTGGTGAATCAGGGCATACAAGAGAAAGGTATGGAATGGTCGCATAGTGGTGACGTCCCTGGTGGATAAGGGCAGAATACATCGGACTAAGACCCTGTATAGGGCGTAGTCCTGAACCTCTAAGTCGACTGACTGGAATCGTCTTGTAGCGACCCGCCTTCTCTCTACCTTAGACGGATCGTTACTTTCCTCTACTTCTCGACTCTTATACATGACTAAAAGTAAAATGCGGAAATCTTTTTTTTTTCTTTTAAATTCTTCTAAGAATTATATTCTAACTTAAGTAGTCATGCATGCTACCATATCACACTTTCCTTCTCAAAACTCGTAGTTGATACTTATTGAAACAAGCCTCACCCAACTCAAACTGCCCGTACCAGTCGACTGGTGACGTAGCAGTCGACTGGTACGCCTGTAATCAGTTTTACAGGTTTTCGGCTCTTGCTTCTTAAGTCCACCATTCACTCAGTTTCGAGCCATATCAAACTACGACACCATTTCTATACTCTATGTCAGTTTCCTAAACAATTTAGCCAATCAAAATGAATCCATAGACTTGAAATTAGGACTTTTGCGGAAGAAAATAAGCTATTCAAGTTTATATGAACTTTAACATTAGAGTTTGTACCAATCTTGACTCCTATGCATTCATAACACCAAATACATGTTCTATAACCTTGCTAAGGCATTATGAAATGTGAATGCAACTTTTCTAAACATATTTAAGCAATAAAAACTTGATTCAAAGAGAAATTAATACTATCTTGGCACATGCATCTAATTCTCTAACAAAGTATTAATATTTCCAACTACTCACACTTCTACTCATCCAATGCAATCATAAGGATATGTATGCTAAATGAAATGACATGAAATCTTTACTCTAAGAAATTGAGCATGTAAAACTATCCAAAGCTTAAATGTTCGCTAAACTCCATAAAGCAAGAACTTGAAATTTGAATAAACTAAAACATTGTAATTCAAATAACTAAATTGTCTCGTCTCAAAGATCTCTCCAAAATCAGCCATCACACACACTTTACTCAGCACCGCCTCGTCGCCTTCCTTCAGAATTGCTTGCCTTTACCTTTATCTGCAGTAAGAGGAAATGCAACTAGTAAGCAAAAAGCTTAGTAAGTACTATCTAGCTCACAAAATCTCGAAATGTGCAAACATGCTTCTTGAACAATATGAAATCACATGAGATACTTATATGCTTGAAAGAAAACTAAGAACATGTGTAACTCAAAACATGCATACTCAAGCATTAATAAATCTCAACTCACTTTTCTTGGCTTAACTTGAAACTTTAGCAATTCTTTAACTTAAAGTCTTTCTTTAACTCTTTGAAAACTTTCTTAAACTTTAGAAAACTTTGCTAAAGCATATACTTGAAAATAATAATCACTTGGATCCACTGAAGACGTAAGTACCATCTCATGCGCGTTCCCTAAAAGGTTGGGGTAGCGAGCCACCAATCCTAATAGAGCAGACCTTGGTCTACCAGGGCCAAGACCTTGGAATTGGACACCTGGATTTCTTTAACGACGCCCTTGGACGCCGGGTACTGGCCTTAGAAAATAAAATAGCTTTTCTTTCTTTTCTTTCTTATCTGTAAATGCCTTGGCATTTTCTCGAGCACCTTGCGTGCTAAAATCCCTAAGTCTTGACTTTTGGGGATTTCTTAAGGCCTTGGCCTTTTCTTTTCTTATCTGTAAATGCCTTGGCATTTTCTCGAGCACCTTGCGTGCTAAAATCCCTAAGTCTTGACTTTTGGGGATTTCTTAAGGCCTTGGCCTTTTCTTTTCTTATCTTTATCTTCTCTTTTCTTTTCTCATAGCTTTTCTTGGTCCCTAATCTCATATAGGGTGCTTATCAAACATATACAAGCATATAAGGAACTAAGATTACATGCAAAAACTGAAACAAAAGGAAATATCACTTTTAAAAACTTTTAAAGGAAATTCTCGCGGAAAAACCGCCTCTTACTGCAGGTGAGCAGTACTTACATTGATATCTTGGACTTACAACCAAGATTGACGTCTAGGGCTCGGGAGAAACTTGAGATCTCGGAGAATTCTTCGCGCCTACGCGTTCCTCTCGTCGCGGGGATCCCGAATATAGGAATATCTCTTGGAGGAGAACTTTGGCCGGCCCCCTTGGCCTTGGTGTTGGTTGGCGTCGCCCAAGAGAGGAGAGGGAGAGAAGTCGGCGCAAGGTGCTGGGCGAGGGAGAGAAAGGGTTTAGGTTGAGAGAAAATAAAATTTCTCTCTTTAATTATCTATTTATACTTATGGGGCGAATTTACCTAATTATACCTTATCTATTGTTTCACCCAACTTATTTCAACAAAACCAACCAGCCCAGCTGGTCGCGTGCGTGCTTGTTCTTCTAGTGGTCGCGGGTTCGAACCCCCTGTTTGCTCTTTAACGTTTTTCTTTTTTTTAAATATACTAAACGGACTCGGAAAATTCCATAAAAATATTCTAAAAATCCCTAAAAATATCTAGAATATTTCTAAACCATTTTTAAATAATTCTAAGGACTTTAAGAACTAAAAATGGGAATTTTGGGGCGTTACAATCCCCCATACCTTATGAAAAGTTCGTCCTCGAACTTAGAATAATTCTGGATATCTCTCTCTCATGCTGTCCTCACGTTCCCAAGTAGCCTCTTCATGCTTTTGATTCTGCCAGATGACCTTCACTAGTGGCACTTCTCTGTTTCTTAATCTTTTAACTGCTTTGTCCACTATCTGTGTCGGTCTGCTCTCATAACTAAGATCTTCTTGGATCTGTACTGACTGAGGCTGAATCACTTGGCTAGGGTCGTGAATACACTTCTTTAGCATGGAGACATGGAATGTACTGTGGATAGCTGACATATCCTCTGGTAAGTCCAACTCATATGCTACCTTACCAACCCTCCTTATGATCTTGTAGGGTCCTATGTAGCGAGGACTTAGCTTACCCTTTTTACCAAATCTCATCACTCCCTTCATAGGAGCGACCTTGAGAAATACTGAATCTCCAACTTGGAATTCAAGTGGCCTACGGCGTGTGTCAGCATAACTTTTCTGTCTACTCTGGGCAGTCTCAATCCTCTGGCGGATCGTCTGGATAGCCTGAGCGGTCTCATCTATAAGCTCAGTCTGGCTGCCTAATCCTGACTCCATCTCTTTCTTCTCACCCGCTTCTTGCCAACATATGGGTGATCTGCATTTCCTGCCATACAATGCCTCATAAGGTGCCATCCTGATGGTGGCCTGATAGCTATTGTTGTAGGCAAACTCAGCTAAGCACAGAAATTTGCACCAACTACCTTTAAAGTCCAATGCACAAGCCCTGAGCATGTCTTCTAAAATCTGATTTACTCTCTCTGTCTGTCCATCTGTCTGGGGATGGAAAGCTGTGCTGAACTGAAGTCTGGTGCCTAAGGCGTCCTGAACACACCTCCAAAAATGGGAGGTGAATCGCCCATCTCTGTCAGACACGATCGACTTCGGAACTCCGTGAAGCCTGATTACTTCTCTCACTTACAGCTGTGCTAACTGCTCTACCGAATGCGATAACTTGATGGCTAGGAAGTGGGCAGACTTGGTCAACCTGTCCACTATCACCCAAATTGCATCATGTCCATGGGTGGTTCTTGGAAGACCTGTGATAAAGTCCATGGATATTTCTTCCCACTTCCACTCTGGAATGGGAAGAGGCTGCAGAACTCCTCCTGGTCTCTGGTGTTCTGCTTTGACTCTCTGGCAGGTCAAGCAGGTACTGATATATCTGGCCACGTCTCGCTTGAGTCCAGACCACCAGAACCTTTGTCTTAAATCTTGGTACATCTTGGTAGAACCAGGATGCATAGAGTACGGGGTACTGTGGGCTTCTTCTAAAATATTCCTTCTTAGTTCCTCATCATTGGGGACGCAAAGGCGGTCTCCAAAATAGAGGATGCCACTATCTGATACTCGAAACTCTGAATTTTCTGCCTCTTGGATCCCCTGCTTGATCTTCTGGATCTCTGGGTCTTGATCTTGCTTTTCTTGTATATCTTTAAGCAAGGTTGACTCTAGGGTCAATGCAGAAAATTGCCCAACTATTACTTCGACTCCAAAATCTTTTATTTCTTTCTGAAGTGGTAGAGACAGTGATGAAAGGGACATCAGTGCTGCACAGGATTTTCTGCTCAGTGCATCTGCCACTTTATTAGCTTTACCTGGGTGGTAGAGGATTTCACAGTCATAATCTTTGACCAACTCTAGCCACCTGCGCTGCCTCATATTCAGATCCTTCTGAGTGAAGAAGTACTTCAAACTTTGATGGTCTGTGAAGATTCTACATTACACTCCATACAGATAGTGTCTCCAAAGCTTCAGTGCAAAAACCACAGCTGCTAGCTCAAGGTCGTGTGTAGGGTAATTCTTCTCATAGTCCTTGAGCTGTCTGGAGGCATATGCTATTACTTTACCGTCTTGCATGAGGACAGCTCCAAGGCCCATCTTGGATGCATCACTGTAGATGTCAAAGGCCTTGTCACTCTCTGGAACAGTCAGGATGGGAGCACTAGTCAATCTTTTCTTCAGTTCTAGGAAGCTATGCTCGCATTTATCTGACCACTCAAACTTCTGATTCTTTCTGGTCAGGGCTGTGAGTGGAGAGGCTATTCTGGAAAAGTCCTCCACAAATTTTCTGTAATATCCTGCCAGGCCTAAGAAGCTGCTGATCTCACTGGCATTCTTGGGTCTACACCAGTTGCTGACTGCTTCTATCTTGGCTGGATCAACTTGAATGCCTTCTTTGGATACAATGTGGCCTAGGAAGGCCACCTGATCAAGCCAAAACTCACACTTTGAGAATTTGGCATACAACTCCTTCTGGTGTAAGGTTTGCAACACTATCTTCAGGTGTTCTTCATGTTCTTTCCGAGTCTTTGAATACACTAGGATATCATCAATGAAGACAATGACGAACTTGTCCAGAAAATCCTTGAACACTCTATTCATTAGATCCATAAACGTCGCAGGGGCGTTTGTCACTCCAAAGGGCATGACCACAAACTCATAATGCCCATATCTTGTACTGAAAGCAGTCCTTGGCACATCACTCTCCTTCACTTTGAGTTGATGGTAACCTGATCGCAGATCTATTTTGGGGAACACTGTGGCTCCCTTCAGCTGATCAAATAAATCATCTATCCTTGGCAAAGGATATCTGTTCTTGATGGTTACCTTATTCAGAGCTCGATAATCTATGCACATTCGCATAGATCCATCTTTCTTCTTAACGAACAATACAGGAGCTCCCCAAGGTGAATGACTAGGGCGGATGAAACCCTTGTCGAGCAGCTCTTGCAATTGTTCTTGCAATTCTTTCAGTTCTGCTGGCGCCATGCGATAAGGTGCCTTCGAAATTGGGTTGGTTCCTGGGGCCAACTCAATTTCAAACTCAATTTCCCGATTGGGAGGGAGTCCTGGTAACTCTTCAAGAAACACCTCAGGATAGTCACAGACTACCCTCACTTCTTCTCTCTTCAATCCTTCTCCTTGACTTGCATCCCCTATATGAGCTAGAAAACCAGAACACCTCTTCTCTAACATTCTCTGAGCTTGTAAGGTAGATAAGAACTTTTTTTTTTATCTTTCTCTTTGGGTCTCCAATAAACTCAAATGAAGGTTCTGCTTCTGGTGTGAACTTGACTTTTTTCTTGCGGCAGTCTATAGAAGCATTATACTTGCTCAAGAAGTCCATTCCTAAAATGACATCGTAATCCTTCATCTCAAGGACTAACAAGTCACTGTAGAGCTCTCGGTTGGAAATCTAGATTGATACTGCCCTTAGCCTCTCAGTAGAGGCCATTACTTCCCCTGATGGTAAGGTTGTTAAGAACTTCATCGTTCAACCTTTCTGGTGGCCTTTATACTGTTTAAGTAGTGCTCAGTGATCAAAGCACTACTTATTAGTTCTTCGGAGGTTTGCAGCCTCTTAACACCGCTAGCCCCCTTCAACGCTATCTCAGGCCTTAACATCTTGAGCATTAGCCTAACTATCTCTTTTTCTGTGCTAACTAGCTCTGGGCACAGATGAGCTAACCGCTTAAACATCTTCACTGCTTCATCCACGGATAGTTCTCCTTGTCTGAACTCCGTGAATTCATCATAATGCTTGTTGGTTACTTGCATGTAAAAGTATTCTTCGAAGAACTCAGTCTCGAAGTCGGCCCATGTCATCTGGCTGACATTTCTCTTGGCCTTGACTCTCTTCCACTATATTCTAGCATCTCCCGTAAGGCAGAAAGATGCACACTTTATCTTCTCTACCTCATGCCAGTCCAGTAGCCCTACTATTCTTTCCAACGTTTTGAACCATGCTTAAGCATCCCATGGTTTACTTGTGCCCGGGGAAATTCCCTGGCTTCAGTTTCTTCTACTGAATGAGGTATGCTTCTTGCCTTACTCTCCCGAGCCACCACCTCTAAGAGATTTGGTGGTGGTACTGACTCTGTTACCTCTTGCCCTCTAGGAACTTGCTCCTCGTTTTGGGCCTTTCTAGGGCGTCCTCAAATGTATAACTTAACACTTAACGGTAATGTTCTCAAACTTGCTTTAGGATACAACAATACCTTGGTCTTGTTTCTCATCTCATTTCTTAGTCCTAGAACTCGTTCTAGGGCTTAGTAAGACCTTGGTCTTACTCAAAACTTTTATCAAGCACCTTACGTGCCATAATCCCAAAACTTACTTTTGGGCAAATCAAGTAAGTACTTAAGCATTTCTCTAATATCCATTCTAGGGATTAAACATGATTCCGTGATACTAAGGTATTAAACATGCTTCCTTGTTCTATGCACATATGAGTAAGTACTTAAGCATTTCTCTATACTGCAATTAAGTAAAGGAGCAATAGAAAAACTGAAACTTAAAGCTTTCTTACTTGAAGACGGCAAGGTTGATGCTGATGTGTGTGTGATGCTGGAGAATGGGAACTGCTCTGATACCACCTGTAGCGACCCGCCTTCTCTCTACCTTAGACGGATCGTTACTTTCCTCTACTTCTCGACTCTTATACATGACTAAAAGTAAAATGCGGAAATCTTTTTTTTTTCTTTTAAATTCTTCTAAGAATTATATTCTAACTTAAGTAGTTATGCATGCTACATATCACACTTTCCTTCTCAAAACTCGTAGTGATACTTATTGAAACAAGCCTCACCCAACTCAAACTGCCCGTACCAGTCGACTGGTGACGTAGCAGTCGACTGGTACGCCTGTAATCAGTTTTACAGGTTTTCGGCTCTTGCTTCTTAAGTCCACCATTCACTCAGTTTCGAGCCATATCAAACTACGACACCATTTCTATACTCTATGTCAGTTTCCTAAACAATTTAGCCAATCAAAATGAATCCATAGACTTGAAATTAGGACTTTTGCGGAAGAAAATAAGCTATTCAAGTTTATATGAACTTTAACATTAGAGTTTGTACCAATCTTGACTCCTATGCATTCATAACACCAAATACATGTTCTATAACCTTGCTAAGGCATTATGAAATGTGAATGCAACTTTTCTAAACATATTTAAGCAATAAAAACTTGATTCAAAGAGAAATTAATACTATCTTGGCACATGCATCTAATTCTCTAACAAAGTATAATATTTCCAACTACTCACACTTCTACTCATCCAATGCAATCATAAGGATATGTATGCTAAATGAAATGACATGAAATCTTTACTCTAAGAATTGAGCATGTAAAACTATCCAAAGCTTAAATGTTCGCTAAACTCCATAAAGCAAGAACTTGAAATTTGAATAAACTAAAACATTGTAATTCAAATAACTAAATTGTCTCGTCTCAAAGATCTCTCCAAA
>JAGFNQ010000796.1:52564-104636 GCA_024364735.1 Boesenbergia rotunda | reverse complement strand
TATCTGAGAGGCGCAACCGAACCTTGATGGACATGGTTAGATCCATGATGAACCATGCAACTCTTCCAAAATCCTTTTGGGGCTATGCACTTAAGACAGCTGTTTACTTGCTAAACAGAGTCCCGACCAAGGTAGTCTCTACTACTCCATATGAGAATGGAATAGTAAGAAACCTCACTTAACTCACCTTAAGATATGGGGTTGTCCTGCTTATGTGAAGCGGGACTGTATCAGACAAATTGGATGCTAAGTCTGATAAATGTCTATTTATTGGATACCCTAAGGAAACGAAGGGTTACCAATTCTATCATCCCTTGGAACAAAAGGTGTTTGTTTCAAGGCATGCCTGTATTTCTAGAAAAAGAATTTCTTTTACAAGAAAACAGTGGGAGTGACATTGAACTTGATGAAGTTCAAGAAACTCCAATAGACATTACAGAGACACCTGGTCTAGACCCACAACCGATAACTCATAGTGACGAGCTATCAGTTGAACCTAAAACTACACCACCTCTTCGTAGGTCTGATAGGACACGCAATATTCCAGAGAGATACGGATTTCTCGTAAGTGAATCGAACGACGTGTTACTCATAAGCGATGATGAACCTATCAGTTATGAAAATGTTCTGAAAAGTTCAGAAAGGGACAAATGGCTTGATGCCATGAAGTCGGAAATGGATTCCATGTACGAAAACCAAGTATGGGACTTGGTTAACCCACCTGAAGGGATTATGCCCATAGGGTGCAAGTGGATTTTCAAGAAGAAAACCGACATGGATGGTAATATAGTTACCATTAAGGCTAGATTAGTGGCAAAAGGATATCGTCAAAAATAAGGAATTGATTATGACGAAACCTATTCGCCAGTAGCTATGCATAAATCCATTCGGATGCTCCTAGCCATAGCAGCTCATTATGATTATGAGATATGGCAAATGGATGTGAAAATAGCTTTCCTTAATGGAAACCTGCTTGAGGATGTATACATGATACAACCTGAAGGTTTCACATCGGTTGATAAAACCAAAGTATGCAAGCTTCGACAATCCATATATGGATTAAAGCAGGCATCTAGGAGCTGGAACATCCATTTTGATGAGACAATCAAAGAGTTTGATTTCTCACAAAATCCTGACGAACCTTGTGTGTACAAGAAGGTTAGTGGGAGTGCAGTCGTATTCCTAGTATTATATGTCGATGACATATTACTTATAGGAAACGATATATCAGTTTTACAGACAGTTAAAATTTGGTTGTCCAAAACATTCTCCATGAAAGACCTGGGAGAAGCAACCTATATCCTTGGGATTAGAATCTATAGAGATAGATCAAAAAGGTTGCTTGGTCTTTCGCAGTCTACGTATATAGACCGAGTGCTAAAAAGGTTTAGCATGTCGGATTCCAAGAAAGGTTACCTTCCCATCAGGCATGGGATCAACCTTTCAAAGTCTATGTGTCCGCGCACAGAAGACGAGAGGATTTGCATGAATAAGATTCCGTATGCATCCGCGATAGGATCTATCATGTATGCTATGTTATGTACTCGACCCGATGTATCGTATGCTCTGAGTGTCACGAGCAGATACCAGTCTGATCCAGGAATGGATCATTGGGCGGCTGTCAAGACAATCCTTAAGTACTTAAGAAGAACTAAGGATGTGTTCCTAATATATGGAGAAGGAGATTTGGTAATATGTGGGTATACAGATGCCAGTTTCCAGACAGATAAGGATGACTCCAAATCTCAGTCTGGATACGTATTTACTTTGAATGGAGGCGCAATAAGTTGGAAAAGTTCCAAACAAGACACCGTAGCGGATTCTACCACGGAAGCAGTTTGGATCAAGAAGTTTATCTCGAAATTTGATGAGGTTCCAACCATTGATGAAGCAGTGTCGGTTTACTGCGACAACAATAGAGCTATTGCACAAGCAAAGGAACCAAGGTCTCATCAGCGATCCAAACACGTGCTTCGCCGCTATCATCTGATCAGAGAGATTATAAGTAGGAATAACATACAAATTGAGAAAATTCCCACTGAAAGGAATTTAGCGGATCCTTTAACTAAGGCCTTACCTCAAAACAAGTTTGAGGGTCATGTTAGAGCCTGTGGTATTGGATACCGTAGCGATTGGCATTAGGCCAAGTGGGAGTTTGTTAGTGATATGAGAGAAGTGTCCTAATGCAATCGCCTTATGATTGTAAACATTTATATTAATAAATGATAATTCACTATTTGAGTATACATGTTTGTGTATTTGATTGAGATCTTAAACTCATCTACTGAATGTCCGCAATACAATTCACAGCATAAGAGAATTTGTGATGGGATCACAACTAGTGATTATCTCTACATGTGCAATTGTGAAGTATTGAAAATATCCCTAGTCGATAAATTGATAAATACGGACACTATCAATTCTGTTGAGACTAGCATGGGTTATTCTCTAATCAGTTGATTCTCACTGGCTGGTGACATTGGGATGTCCGGAGATAAACATGGATGCTAGTTAAGGGAACTAGTTCATTGGAGTGACTAGCTGTAAAACTTCATATGGTAATCTATATAGATATGTCAATGAAGTTCTTACTGCAGCTTAAGTGCGATGTTCCTTTGACTTGCGGTGTTCAAGTCATCTTGGTCATGGAGACTTATACTTTAACATCTTAAGCAAGCATCTCCTACGAGGTGTGGACCCAGGATGATTGGGTATGAGCCGAAGTGCCCGAAGATGTTTGAACAGCCTACAAAGGATTCACCACTCCTTGCGAGGAGATGTATACCTAGGCCTATCGTCGGATTGTTACTCAAAACCTCTGGCCAGAGTATATCATGTTAAGAGTGCGAGTCTCTTAAATACATGAGAGTAATTAGAAATCCAAAGGACGAGAAAGACATTACTTGGGCTAGGTGTGACGTAGTCAGCCTAGTGGGGACTGACACAAATAGACCATGTCCTGAACCAAGTGGGTATAAGATGGTGAAGGGAATGAGGCACGATTCATTAGAGCTACTGAAGGGTTTCAAAATAATTTCTTCTGAGGTCAAACCGTTGATCTTTCGATTAATTGGGGGTCATGATGTACTACTAGGTGCCACTCATGACCGTTCTATAATTGGTTAATTATAGACGGCCAACATAAATCGAAAGCCTATTTAGTCACACGCACTACGAGTAATCCGAGGGATTTAAAACGAGTTGAAAATTGGATTTTCCAATCAAGAGAAATAAGTCGAATCTGAGTTGATCAGAGGCGCAACGGAAACTTAAAATGGCTATGTCTTTTGAAAGCTTATTGGGCGAATTAAATGAGTTTGATTGGCGAACGGTTCGGGTTGTTTTGGCCGACCAAAGAGGGTGTCCACCCTCTTGGTTTGGCCGGCCATTAAAAAGGGAGAAAATCATTTTATTTGGTTTAATTAATAAAATAGATCTAGCAAGATTTATTTTATAAATTATGGATAAATAAATTTGTATAAAGAAATTTATATAAATAAATTTGTAGAAATTTATTCTTTTATGGAAGTTAAAATAATTCACGAATTGGTTTATTTTAATTTTTATAAAATCAATTATGAATTGATTTTTCCATAATAAAAAGGTTTATAAATTTCTTATAAAATTTATTCCATAATTTAAAGGAGAGAGAAGAATTTGTTTTATTATAAATTAGTTATAA
The DNA here is from genome assembly GCA_024364735.1 of Boesenbergia rotunda. Classification (NCBI taxonomy): domain Eukaryota; kingdom Viridiplantae; phylum Streptophyta; class Magnoliopsida; order Zingiberales; family Zingiberaceae; genus Boesenbergia; species Boesenbergia rotunda. The sequence continues at coordinate 100,954 of JAGFNQ010000796.1, read as the reverse complement.
TAAAACTAGGCATAACGGAATAAGTCATAAGAAATTTTATAAGATAAAATTCTTATAACTAATTCCGTTAATTCCGTTAAGAGGAGACTTAGCAAGGGAGAAGCAACTATATAAGGAACCAAAGGGAAGCCTTTAATTCCTAATCAATAGTTGATAGAGCTAATCTCTCTCTCTCTCTCTTTTATTCTTCTCTTCTCCTTCTCTCTTTCCCTTAGGGCCGGCGCCCTTCACCAACCCTAGGGCCGGCGCACACCAACCCTAGGGCCGGCGCAACTTCATCCCTAGGTGGTTGCCGTGAGCTACCAAGAAGAAGGAGAAGCCAACCAAGAAGAAGAAGAAGCGAATCACATCTCCTTCCTTCTCGGAATTCGATTCCGTTTCTTGGGTGGTGAGTTTCCATTCTTTTCTCTTGTTCTTTTAGTTGTGCCTTCCGAGAATCTAGTAGTTCTCGTCGGCACAAAACTCGTGACTTTGCGAAGTCATCCCGAAGAGAACTCGGCGTGGACGCGAATAGAGGCGGAGCTTCCAAGGGACGCTACGGTTGGATCTCGTCCCTTACTTCGAGTTACGAGAGGTACTTAGTAAATTAGTTTACTTTTCCGCAATGTTTTAATTTATGATTATGTCAACACACCATAAGGTTGCATGCTAGATACGTGGTTAAAATAATTTAGGAAATTATTTTATGCTAATTCTTCCGCTGCACGTAAAAATTTTAAAATTTTACGAACCCGTATCCTTGTCGACATGCACCCGGTCCCAACAGGTTAAACATGAAATAGCTCTATAGCATTTTTCTAGTTCGGGAGAGGTTACCACTTCATCATCCGAAGATGATGAAGCCGCGTTTGAGGAGTTGGAAGATTCATCACTGCTCTCTTGATCTCCCAATGCCATGAGTGTCACATGCCTTGTGCTCTTCTCCTCCTTCTCTTCATCGAATGAGCTTGAAGAGGATTCATCCCAAGTGGCCTTCAAGGCCTTCTTCTTCTTGGATTTTTCTTCTTTCTTTTTGGATTTCTCCTCCTTCTTCTTTAGCTTCGGGCATTCATTCTTGAAATGCCCTTTCCCACCACACTCATAGCAAGAAGCATTAGTCTTATCAAGTTTAGCTTCACTAGGATTACCTTTACCCTTGAAGCGTCCACCCCTTCTCATCATCCTTCTCACAAAATTAGCCATCTCAGAGGATGAGGAGCCGCTGCCATTTTCCTCAGAATCGGACTCGGATTTGGAAGAGGATGAAGATGAAGAGACTTCCTTCTCCTTCTTCTTCTTATTTGATCGTTCCCCTGCAACTAAGGCAATCCCCTTCTCCTTGGGGCCTTTGTTAGCCATTTCATGCAATTCCATCTCACAAAACAAATCATCTAACTTAACAATTGATAAGTCCTTGGATACTTTGTAGGCATCCACCATGGATGACCACAAAGCATTCCTTGGAAATGCTTTTAGTACATACCTCACAAGGTCGCGATTCTCGACCTTTTCATCAATCGAATGAAGCCCATTGAGGACTGCCTTGAACCGGCTATGTAGCTCACTTACAGATTCATTCTCCTTCATGGAAAGGTTTTGTAATTGGTTGAGAAACAAATCCCTCTTGGCGATTCTTGAATCTCGGGTGCCCTCATGGAGTTCGATGAGCTTGTTCCACAAGTCCTTTGCACTTGTGAAATGACCAACCTTGATGAGTTGGTCATTGTTCATGCCGCATTGTAGAGTGACCACCGCCTTCGCGTCGGCTTCACTCTTTCAAGTTTGTTCGGCCGTCCATCGCTAAGACTCAAGCTCCTTGCCTTCATCATCCTTTGGAGGGGTGAAACCCTCCTTCACCGCGAACCAAGTGTTGATGTCCATCTTCAAGTAATACTCCATCTTTGATCTCCAATATTGAAAATCAGCGCCATCAAAGAAAGGAGGTCGGGTGGTGCTAAAGCCTTCTCTCAACGCCATGGATGATAGCTCTCGGTTGTTAATCCGTAAAAATAGAGCCCCAAGCTCTGATACCACTTGTTGGAATCCGGATGGCTAGAGAGGGGGGGGGGTGAATATAGCCAATCACATGGACTTTAAGCACTTATTGAATTTCTGCACTTCACTATGTTAGTAGCACAGCGGAAGTATCGAAAACAGAGTATGCAGAAAAATAGGAAACAAAACAAACTAACACCACTAGCAAGATCGCTAACAAGGAGGGTTTACAAGGTTCAGGGATAACTTGCCCCTACTCCTTGGCGTGCCCGTAAGGTGGGCAATCCCTTGATCGTCGGCAGATCAAGCCCCGGTGAACACCGGATAGAATACAACCTCCTTCTCGGTGGAGTAACCTCTCAACAGCGTTTCAATCAATGATATAGGTTTAAGCACAGTGAAATACAAGAAAGATCTTACTTAGCACTTAGCAAAGACAAGAACACAGGAAGCTCCCTCTGAGCTCCACCCAGCGACGATCTCACGCAAGAACCCTTTCCCCGTGTCTTCTCGCTGTTGGACTCGAAGCTTCTTGTTCCTTCCTCCAAGTGCTCAAGCAAGGGCTGGTTGCTTCAAAGATCAGAGTAGCTTTCTCAAGAGTGGATGATCAACAAGGAGCACAAGCACGCAGCAAGAATCGCAGCAGAAAAGCAAAGCAATCACTTCTTCTTGCTCTGCTCCACACCGCTCCTTTTGTTTCTCTCCTGAACGCCAGGTGACAACATCTCCCTGCAACCTCCAGCTGCTCACCTGCAACCACCAGCCACCACTGAGCTCTTCTGGACTCCCTGAGCTTCCCTCAGACCAGCCCCAGTCAGCAGCTCCAGCCAGCGCCAGTGCCCGTTGCAACCTGAGATGGAAAAACAGACAAACCTGCTCCAAGGAAAGGTCTCCATTGACTCTCCTTGAGTGTTTGAATCCTTCCCTGTCACCTGCAGCTTAATCAGAGTATTAGGACAGCATATCAAGCAGCAAATCATGTATCAGATGTTAAGCGCAGAGAATCGGATATGGTCAGACGCGATCAGAGCGTCTGACAGTGCAATTTGAATTAAAGTGATCGGTCACCGGACCGATCCAGGGCTTGTGGGTCGGTCACCAGACCGATCCACCGCTTAGCTGAGGACTCCCAGCTCTCGCGGCAACACAAGCTGATCGGTCACCAGACCGATCAGAGTGAAGCCTGACCGGTCACCATACCGATCAGGTAGCTCCCTGTCCGATCAGGCTCAAGCCCGATCGGTCCACGTCTAAGTGAACAGTAACTGCGGAAATCAAATCCTAAGTCGTGGATCGGTCACCAGACCGTTTAGGAGCTGATTAGAGGGGGAACTCAACTCACTGAGTGCTTCCTGATCGGTCACCAGACCGATTAGAAGCAAGGCAGTGAGGAAGTTGCCTGCTCCCTGATCGGTCATCGGACCGATCAGGAGCCAAGCAACAAGGCAACGGCCTGCTCCCTGATCGGTCACCAGACTGATCAGGAGCCACACAGTAGGTTCCCAACCTCACTGTGCGCTCCCTGATCGATCACCAGACCGATCAGTCATTGCTGGATCGGTCACCAGACCGATCCACGAATGAGCAGCGTGCCAATATCCCTGATCGGTCACCAGACCGATCCAGGGACTTAAACCTAGCCCTCCAAGCTAGGATTTCATCCACCTTAGCCCTCCAAGCTAAGGATTTTTCACCTAATCCTCCAAGTTGGGAATTTTCACCTAACCCTCCAAGTTAGGACTTTTCACCTAGGCCTCCAAGCTAGGACTTTTCACCCAACTCTTCCGAATTAGGACTTTTCCAAACCTAGCCCTCCAAGCTAGGACCTGACCCTCCAAGTCAGGACATTTTCACCTAACCCTCCAAGTTGGGACTTTGCACCTAACCCTCTAGGTTAGGACTTTTCACCTAGCCCTCCAAGCTAGGAATTTTCACCCAACCCTTCCGAATTAGGACTTTTCAACACCTAGCCCTCTAAGCTAGGATTTTCCACAGCTAACCCTCCAAGTTAGGATTTTCCAACACCTAGCCCTCCAAGCTAGGATTTTCCATACCATGCCTAATCCCCGATCAGGACTCAATCATAATCATAGTCATCAACCTAAACTAAAATCGATGTCAACACCAAAACAACAATCAGGGTCAGACTGTATCAACACCTTTAGTGGAATGGATCTCCATTAATGGATCGGGTTTGGATCCATTAGCCAAGAACCAACTCCTCCTCATGGTACCAACCTTAGCCCTATAAATACCCCATAGGAGTCATGATACCAAGGCTAATAATTATGGAATTAATCCACAATTAACCCAAAACCCTACTCTCTCTCCTAGGGTTGGGCTTGCGCCGGCGATAGAGGAAGAAGAAGGAGGTGATCCTCCTCGGTTCATAGCTCCAACAAGTCCTCCTCTGGGCATGAAGCTTTGACCAGACCTAGGAGAGCCCGGTGAGTAGAAGAAGAAGGCGGGAGAAGGCTGTCAACAGCGGGTTTTTGCTGAGCGGCGCCGGCGGTGGTGGAGACGAGAAGAAGTTGTGTTCTTCACCTTCCTTTCTCTTCAGTCTCTTCTCCTATCTTCATCACAGCTTCTTCTCTATGTGCGCAAGTAGGTAGCAGTGAGGAGAGGCGGTTGGTGGCCGAAAAACAAGGAAATTTCCTTGTTTGGCTCTGGCGAGGGCGAAGAATGTGAAGTTAGGTTTTCGGTGAGTTTTGGGGAAGAAGAGGGAGTTGTCTCTCTTCTTCCACTTCTTTATCTTCCTAACCTTCCTCTTGGTGCTGCCTTGTGGCCGGCTAGACCTTAGAGCTTGAGGTGGCCGATGGCGTGAGGTGGAGATGTGGAAAGGTGATCGGCGCAAAGAAACCCTAGGACCTAGGGTTTGTGTTGGTGCTTGGAAGAAGATAGAAGAAAGGAGATTATTGCTAACCCTTGGTGACTCCGGTCTTGGTAGCTAGTCGCCCACACGACGTCCAGGAGGGGAGGGTCATAAGGTAGAAGACTGCGAGGTAAACGGCGAGGTATACCTCTCCCTAGCTTCGTCTTTCTTTTGTTATATTATTGCTTTGATTATGTTTACCATTGCATGTTGTTAATTAAGTATCATAGATTAATTATTTTGTTAATTAATATGATAATTAATTTATGTCATGAACCCCGATAACAAACACAAGAACCGACGATCCATTCCTCGTCTTTCCGCGGTCAATTAATTCAGAATGTTGCAAGGCCTTAACATTGGTTTTGGCTAAGTTGTGACTTGAATTATGATACGACGATGAGAAGGTCGTTTGGGAGACGAGTATCTATTCGGATTAAATTTTAATCCGTAGACATAGAGAGGTCTCTTATGTTCGACCCCGTGGTTGCTTAGGAAACAACCAAGCCATATAAGGGTTTATTCCCATCAATTGGTATCAGAGCAACGTTTCAGGTTTTGTGTGTTTAGGATTCGGTTAATTTTCTGTACATTATCATGTACTTTATTTATGCTGGATAATTTTTGGATGTGCGTAGGCTAACCTTTTGTTGTAGGCACTAGATTCCAACTATTATGATATTAATGGAAATTGTATGTGATTGATTGTGTGTTTTGTAATTAATTAAATCCTCGGGGTTGACGAGGCTAAATTAGGTATTTAATTTTTGTAATTAAATATGACACTTGTTTAGCCAAGCATTTATTTACTTTTGATCTAGATTACATGTACACTCCTTTGTGGAGTATAGGATCAATGGATGTAAATAAGTAGCTAGTCATCTCGGCTCGGAGACTCTTCATGGTGGCTTGCGTATGGAAAGGATGGAATGGATGAGGTGGTGACATGACTGGAGGCACATTGGAGACCAAGGCCATAATCATTGGAAAAATCTAGGATTTTTCCTTAGTTATTATATTGGTTTATGTGCTTGTCATGTGTGTGTGCATGTGAAAATCCTCAACGTAAATAACTAAGTGGGAGAGGGACCCTAAGGGTCCCGTGGCCTCCATTACAATCTGACAAGTGATGCAAACTGTAAGATGTGTATACTAAAGACATGCTCTTTTATATATAAACATCTTCATTTTGAAAAGAGAATCACAACTACACTAGGTGTCAGTTTATATTAGTATATACATGAAGTCCATTACTTTGCATTGTAGATAACATGGTGTGTGGTGTCACACGGAAGATCATGTTATCAGTTCCTTGTCTAGTATAAGTAGAGGCTCACAACCGAGATGGAATTGGACAAACCATCGGGATGGTTGTAGTGTAATTAGGTGTGGTTGGTCTTGACCATAGAATTACACTAGTATGCTTTGAGTACATTAAGCAGGACCAAAACCAGAGGTTATCCAATTTGTACCGACTCGATAATTAGATAGGACCACAGATTTTATTATGGAGTACAATCCCTTAATCCCGATATAATAACGGACATATATTATTAATTATTATTTCTTTGATTTACCAATGGGTGAGATCTATTCTGTTAGATCGATAGGCCTGGTAAGTTAGGAGATAATATTAATAATATGATGTGCCATTGATTATTGACGGAATCCGTGTCCTGGTGAGTCGGGATGATGATGCCCCCTTGATGAGCTCAAAAGGTTCATCATGCTAAACCCTGCAGGTGGATTTGATCCGGCATGATGATAAGGTTGAGTGGTACTAGTCAAGGAGCCAGAAGTCGATTAATTAAAATTGTCAGTAATTTAAATTAATCGACGGGCATTCGATATCTTAAACATGGGGAATGGATGACTCATAATAGGTGGAGCCCATATGAAAATATGGGGGTTGGTGAGGAAGTTCAATTAAGATCCTTTAGTGGAATGAATCTTAATTAATGGATTGGTTATAGATCCATTGGTGGGCCAAGATCCAACTCCTCTTCTTGGTCCCTACCTTAGCCCTATAAATACCCCAGGAGATCATGAAACCAAGGTTAATCCAAGAGTTGACACCCTAAGCCTCTCTCCTTTCTTCTCTCTCTCTCATACCCCTCCTTAGGTTTTCGGTCGGCGCCAAGGAGAAGGGGTTTCTCCCCTTCGGTCCTTCCTCTCTTCTTCACCAATCTCTGGCTGTGACTCACAGAGACAAGGCAGAGGAGTCCTCTACCTTTTGTGGTGCTCAATGAGGGTGAAGAAGCCGCCGGCGGCTGATGGGAGGCGACGCAACCAAACCTTGCGGCGGCACCACAAGGATTGAAGGAGGGCTTGAGTTCGGGCTGTTTGGGAGAGGATTCTCTCCTTCTTCATCTTCTTCTCCTTCCTCTCGAGGTCTGCAGTCGGTCCGGAGGCCCTAGAATAGCTCCGGCGGTCAGCGGCGCAAAGGAAGAGGAAAGAAGAAGCCGGCACAAGGGAAACCCTAGGAACTAGGGTTTCTTGTTTCGGCTAAGGTGAGAAGAAAAGCTCGGTTGAAGGCCTTGGTTGTAATGCCCGCCTTTCCAGCCCTACGGTGTGGGCGAAAGGCGGCGTTACACTAACATACATATATGCATATGGACATCTTAATGCAGCGGAATAATTTTAAAATCCCTACTTATGCGTTTAAAACATACAACTCATATTGACATATCTTAACTATCATTTCTAAACATGGTGACTTAGTAACTTAGCATCGTCATAACCATAAAAGAAATAAAACATAGCATGTGACATCATGGAAATCAACATAAGTTGTTCTTTAGTAAAAATCATCGTAAAGTATAGCATGCAACTAAGGGTGATAATGCAAAACATAAGACATGTGACAAATGGGAGTAATGTGGTTTTTTTCTTTTTCTTTGCCAAGTCACTGCCACACACACACACTTACCCCTCCTGCTGCTTTCCATAGCTTAATATCCTCTTGCTTGATCTGCGGTATAAGAAAATAAAACTTATAAACACATAGGCTTAGTAAGACTCTTTCCTACTCACTAAAACCATACGTCACATATAAGGCATAACATAGAGAGTGTAACATAACACAAAAGCATATCATGAGAAGGTATTCATAATGCATTTGACATGAGGAGGCATATAGATGTACATGAAAACACATAATTATATAGAAGTGCTTAACATGAAATAAAGGTGCATAGAGTTCATGGCATAACGAGTACTTGACATAAAATATAAGCATATGAACATACTTAACATGACATAGTTCTTGACATAAAAATAAGCATATGACATACTTGACATGACATAGTTCTTGACATAAACATAAGCATATGACATACGTGACATGGAATAGTTCTTGACATAAACATAAGCATATGACATACTTGACATGACATAGATGCATAGCATGAATGAATGCATGAGTCAAATGCACATAACATAAGGATGCTTATTTGAAAATCATAATTATAAATACTTAAACATAAATCATAACATCATGGGGGGCCCTGGCTTGTACCACATACATACATCCATCATTTGCGCACATTCCTAAGTAAATGCGAGGTAGCTAGTCTCGACCTACTAGGGTACTAGGTTACCTTCAACCTAGGGACAGCTGCGCTACTCCAGAATCGAGGCTTTCATAAGGAACCCATCCCTGTTGGATAGCTACGGTAGTCCCAGAACCGAGGATAGCTACGGTAGTCCTGAACCGAGGCTTTCATAAGGAGCCTATCCCTGGGACCTTTTTAGGGTCCGGTACAAGCCCATCCATAAAGTAAAATAGCTTCACATGCTTCTTTTTACATCATAAGAATTACTCTTGGCAATTCATCATTCGTAGAACTTACATCGCATAATTAAAGACATAAACATGATCTTAATACATGAAGCATGGTATAAAACATACTTAGCATTTCATCAGTCATTGTTAATGCATAACATCATTATGCCTTAAAGGCATGAACATCATCTTCATTCATCATCTTCATTCATAAGGCATGACATACATACATAATTATGCCTTAAGGCATAAACATCATCTTAGTTCATAAAGCTTGCATGATCATGGTACATAGGGTAAGCATGCATAGATAAGTTTTTACATACATGGTACATATCACATAACATACATGATCATGGTATCTATCATAAAGCATGCATGGGTAGGATCCATACGAACATGATACATACTACATAGGTTCATGACATTCAACATAAAACATGCGTAGGTCTACATAACCATAATATACATATGTTCAAGACATGTAACCTAATGCATGCATAATTCTACATAAACATGATACATACTTCACAACACATGTCTTCATGGTATAGGATTTAAAACATTCATGAATAAACCTACTAAAACATGGCACATAATATAAGCATACAAGGTCATGATGCATAGCACATAAAGTTAGGTTTTAGGTATCATAAGATTCATACAACATGCTTGAACATATATCTACATCATAATAAGCCATAAACAAGTATACTTGAAACCTTAGATTAACCCAAACCCTAGACTTGGTGCTTGGCCGAAAGTTATAGATGGGAGTCCCATTATTCAAGTAACATGTGAGGTACCATAACTAAAGTAATGTCCATACAATACATACAATGCCATAGGAAGCCATTAGAACACATGATTGGGGCTAACCCTAATTCCTAGCATGAGTTTGGGTCTTGGCCGAAACCCTAGAGGGATCACAAGGGCATGTAAAATTCATATAATTCACAATTAACATCCATTGTATCATAGGGAATCATAATAAGCATGCTTGGAGGGTTAGATCTAATCCTAACCATGAAAATGGGGAAGGGCCGAAAGTTCATAAGGGCTTGTTGGTGTTACAAAAAAAAATTCCACAACTCACAATTCATCCTTATTTTATCATGAGAAAGCATTAGGAACTATAAGTGAGGTTTTAACATCATCCCAGACCCTAAAAGGGTGCTTGGCCGAAACCCTAGGAAGCCCTAATCCCATGGTTTTCTCAACATAGAGCCCAAACAAAATCTTAAATCATGAAAGAAAACATAAAAACTATTATATCACAGGTGAGAGAGTCTTAATCTCTTTATCTTGGTTATCAACCTTGAATAGAGAAAGAAAATGAAAACCTTCTTGACTTTAGATCACTCCTTGCCCTTGTAGCCTTGTAGGAAACTTTGGATCTTCAAGAGGGAGTCTTCTTTTGAAGTTTTCCAAAGGGAAGGTTCCCTTGTGGCTCACGGCAAGGAGGAGGAAAGGAGGAGGAAGAAGAGAGAAGAGGAAGAGCCTTGGTGGAAGAAAAGTAACTTAAGTCTCTTCACTTCTCATCTAACCTTTTTATACTAAATGAAGGGCAAGTGAAGGGGCATGGTGCCTCCTCTCATGGTGACTCTTCACTTCCCTTAGCCTTAACTAAAATCTTCTACCTTTTCCACTAGCACTCCCTTGCTAGGTGAATTGGTTAGTACATGCATGATGAGGCTTTACCTCTATTCTAGGTCCAAGGTTCAATCCTTGGGGGATGCAATTCTTTTTATTGCATTTACTCTTATTTTTTGGGTTAGGCTCACATAAGAGCCCACTAAGAGTTATGCTAATATTCCTAATTGGAGCCCATTTCTATTCATGTTACTAATTCTACCCAAGGTCCACTAATAGTCATGATACTAGAAGGGCCCATGTAAGGCCCATTATAAGAAAACATGGTAAGGTTCATGCTAAGGTTAATCCATATAAGAAAACATGCTAAGGTTCATGCTAGATTTCATATGTTACTTAAGAGTCCATATGGGCATGATCAATATTTTAAAGAAAAATATTGAGAGGATTTTACGGGTGTTACATTGGTGATCTCGATTCCCGGTAGATCGTCGCCCACACGACGTTCGGGAAGGGAGGGACATAAGGTAGAAGGTCGCGAGGTGATCGGGAAGGTATAACCTCTTCCCAAGCTCCTTGTTTATTATTGTGCCATGTTTTAATTGCCTCGTCATTTCATGTTAATTAGTTAATTATTTTGATTGTTTGTCATGTTAAAAATTAACTAATTGGATCCCGACCATAAACACCAAAACTGGCGATCCACTCGTAGCCTTTTCTGCGGTCGAACGGTCAAGCAAATTACAAGACTCGATCTTTGTGATTGGCCGAGTTGTAATTTGGATCGTTCGATACGACATGAGATGGTCGTTGGGAGACGGGTTTCCATTCAGATTAATTTTTAATCCGTAGACATAGAGATGTCTCTCAAGGATGACCAAGTCTTTGCTTAGGAAACCCGTCAAGCCATACCCAGAACAAACAAGCCCGCGCATTGGTTCTGAGTGCCTTCCTCCATAATGGATAGGCTTGTTCTGCAGATCACTGGGTCAGAAAAAATTATAGGAATTTATTGAAGATCTTGTGTACTTCCCCAACGGAAGACACATAATCGGAAATAATTTTCTTTGCGTCGTGTAATGGTAAACACTTAGATACAAATTTTAGTATCCTCCCCAACGGAGTCACTGCTACTGTTTGTAGGGCCGAAGAGGACCAACTATTAATTTTACTTGTCAGAAAGTTAGGATGACAAGATAGTAAAATTAATAGGTAAAACCTCCTCTCATAAATGAAGAATTTGTATACGTCCACATTAACGTGGCATACGAAATTCTTGGTGTTTTAAGGTGTTGGTTGATTTTGACAATTTATTGTTTTGAGGAGTCAATTTATTCTCAAAATCTAAAGTGTGTGATTGTTGTGATTCCAGGTGTTTTAAAATGGATCTAGACCCACTTGTTCTAATTGAAAGAGAAAACCAAATAAATGCCCCTGATAATAATATGGATTGGGAATTAAATCTGGACTTTGTCTCAACTGTCAAGGAACCTAAATGTGATCTTGTTGAGTTCTGTGCCGAAAAACCTAGCGAGATTAATGATGAAGAGGAGTTTGAATATTTTAGGAAATGGTTAGAAGGAGACGAGACGACTGAGTGTCATCAAAATCAGACTTATTCCATTACCAGTGATAAAACATCCAAACTCAATGATCTCTTCAGGCATCAAAATCGAGCCGCTAGGCAAGAAGTCATGAAGAACTTGACAACGACCATCTTGGTTGAGGGTATGCCTGTAAGGGAACACACTCTCAAAATGATGGCTTGGCTGAAAGAGATGAAAATCCTTAGAGCACAAATCGATGGGGAACCCCAGGTCAATCTCATCCTCCAATCTCTACCAAGGAGTTTAGAGAAGTTTCGCCTAAGCTACAATATGGACAAGAGTTCATATTCGTGTGCAGAAATTCTGACAGAACTCGAGGCAGCAGAGGCGTTTTCTCTTCAAAGTTCACAGACATTCATTGCTCAAGAGGTTTCTACTTCTAAACCGAAAGGAAAGAAGAAGAAGAAACATGTTGGGGCAAAGAAAGTAGTAGGATTATAGGGACCTCAGAGTTGCATAAAGAAGACAAAAGGCAAGTGCTTTGTGTGCAAGCAGTCTGAACATTGGAAGGCAGACTGTCCTCGCCGTCAGGGTAATAATTCAGGTATATTTTCTTCTTTTATCGTTGTAACATGTTTAGCGGTGATATCTACCGGTACCTGGGGTGTAGACACCGATGCCACTAATCATGTCTGCATTTTGTGCAGGGGTTCCAGGAAACCCGACGGCTAGCTGAGAAGGAGATTATTGACTACATGGATAGGCTATGGAGATGATTTTTGCAGTGGGAGTTTATTTATTCATTTATGTCTTTAACATAGGATGATATAATTTTTGTTTTATAAAGATTGCCTTTATCTACTTAAATTTTGGAAAAAAAATTTTGTTCAGTTTCTGGAATAAGATATTCTATTGCTTTTATTGTTAAAAGTGGAATAGAAGGATTATCTATACATAGATAGGCAATTGGTTTGAAAATCAAAAGCTCCCATGATGTAAATGTTGGTGCAAGATGCATCAGTGATGTCCTCCTCTAAGTGTTTCAATGTTTGACAATATACTTAAGTCAGTGATATATTGAACAAGGGAAGGGTGAGTGAAGAAAAGAGTACCAAAGTGAACCAAAGTCCTAGTTGATCTAGGCACGAAGTCCTAGTGAGTGAAGCTGGGCATTAAGACCGGGTGAGTGAAGCTGGGCATTAAGACCTGGTGAGTGCAGCTGGGCACGAAGTCTTGGAGAGTGAAGCTGGGCACGAAGACCTGGTGAGTGAAACTAGGCACAAAGACCTGGTGAGTGAAGCTGGGCACGAAGTCCTGGTGAGTGAAGCTGGGCACGAAGTCCTGGTGAGTGAAGCTGGGCACGAAGTCCTGGTGAGTGAAGCTGGGCAAAAGTCCTGATGAGTGAAGTTAGGCACGAAGTCTTGGTTCGAGGGATTGAGCAACATAGCTGAGTGATGACTAAGGACTAGAGACGGGTTGAGGGTCGGACGTCTTGAGATACGAGAGTATCAAAGGCTAAGCAAAAGTCCACCCGAATGGACTGGGTGGCAACCGTCTCCTGAGAGGAGTAGGTTGAACGCGCATTCCCGGGGTGGGAACATAGGCGTCGGTTTGACCTAGGGTTTCGCAGAAATCTGAAGTCAGAACCAAGTCCTTAAGATTAAGATTATTTTCTGTTGGATCGTTTTCGGTGTGCTAGAGGGGGTGAATAGCACTTTATCGTTCGTTTCTCTACAAAGTCGTTAGCGCAGCGGAAACAATAATATGCAAAGTAAATAAAACAATGCTAACAACCTGATTTACTTGGTATCTATCCCGGACGGGTGACTAATCCAAGAATTCGTCGGTGGATCAACCCCCGGATAACCTCCGGCTAGATCTGTCACTCCTTGTGGGTGGAGAAACCTCGCCACAACACTTCGAACGCTCTCTGATCACAATAGACTACTAACTTGATAGTGATATGAGAGAAGTGTCCTAAGGCAATCGCCTTATGATTGTAATCATTTATTCTAATAAATGAATATTCACTATTTGAGTATATATGTTTGTGTGTTTGATTGAGATCTTAAACTCATTTACTGAATGCCCGCAATACAATTCACAGCATGAGAGAATTTGTGATGAATTCACAACTAGTGATTATCTCTACATGTGCAATTGTGATGTATTGAAATTGTCCCTAGTCGATGAATTGATAAATACGGACACTATCAATTCTGTTGAGACTAGCATGGGTTATTCTCTAATCAGCTGATTCTCACTGGCTGGTGACATTGAGATGTCCAGAGATAAACATGAATGCTAGTTAAGAGAACTAGTTCATTGGAGTGACTGGCTGTAAAACTTCATATGGTAGTCTACATATAGATATGTCAGTGAAGTTCTTACTGCAGCTTAAGTGCGATGTTCCTTTGACTTGCGGTGTTCAAGTCATCTTGGTCATGGAGACTTATACTTTGACATCTTAAGCAAGCATCTCCAAGGAGGTGTGGACCCAGGATGATTGGGTATAAGCCGAAGTGCCTGAAGATGTTTAAACAACCTATAAAGGATTCACCACTCCTTGCGAGGAGATGTATACCCGAGGCCTATCGTCAGATTGTTACTCGAAGCCTCTAGCCAGAGCATGACATGTTCAGAGTATGAATCTCTTAAATACATGAGAGAAATTAGAATCCGTAGGACGAGAAAACGTTACTTGGGCTAGGTGTGACGTAGTCAGCCTAGTGGGGACTGACACACATAGACCATGTCCTGAACCAAGTGGGTATAAGATGGTGAAGGAAATGGAGCACGATTCATTATAGCTGCTGAAGGGTTTCAGAATTGTTTCTGAGGTCAACCGTTGATCTTTCGATTAATTGGGGATCATGATGTACTACTAGGTGTCACTCATGATCGTTCTATAATTAATTGATTAATTATAGACGACCAACCTAAATCGAAAGCCTATTTAGTCACACGCACTACAAGTAATCAGAGAGATTTAAAATGAGTTGAAAATTGGATTTTCCAATCAAGAGAGATTAAGTTTGGTTGAGCCAAATGATAAGTCAAATCTGAATTTTTCAGAGACGCATCGGAAGCGTAAAATGGCTAAGTCTTTTGAAGACTTAATAGATGAATTAAATAAGTTTAATTCATTGGGGCTTGGCTTGGATGGGCCGGCCATAGAGGGCCTCCATCCTCTTTGCTTGGCCGACCACAACAAAGGGAGAGAACCAAGTTTTTGGTTCAATTTATAAAATAAACCAAGTGTGGTTTGTTTTATAAAATTATGGATGATATAAATTTTTTATATAATAAACCAAGGTTTGGTTTATTTTTCATGGAAATTAAAATGAACCATGGATTGGTTTATTTTATAAAATCAATCATGGATTGATTTACCATGATAAAGAAATTTATTTCATAGGAGAGAAGATTTTTATCATGAATTAAAATATGATTTTAACCATGATATAAAATCAAACATGGCATGATGGAATAAGTTATTCTATATTTGAGAGGCTTGATGGTTGAGAGACCACTATATAAAGGACCCAAGGCAAGGCTTGGGTGTGAAATATAGAGATGAAGGCATAGGCTCTCTCCCTCTCTTTCTCTCCTTCTCTTCTCCCCTTCTTGCCGTGCGCCAACCAGCCCCAAGAAGGAGCACCAACCGGCCGCCCCAGCCCTTTCCCTGCCAACCACCACCTGCTGTCAGAGAAGGAAGCTTCGGCCATCTCTTGGCCGGAAGAAGGTGCTGCCGGAATTAGAGTTTGCCGCAAGGATCCTTTTTGCCGCAAGCCTCTTCTTTTGCTTCGCCGGAATTTTGATTCCGACCATCCTTTTGTGGTTAGTCTTCTGACTTCTCTCTTGGTTTTTCTTGTCGCGTTCTCGAAGAATCTAGTAGTTCTCGAGAACACGAAACTCGTGGCTTTGCGAAGTCATCCCGAAGATACTCGGCGTGGACGCGAATAGAGGCGGAGCTTCCAAGGGACGCTTACGGTTGGATCTCGTCCCTTCCTTCGAGTTACGCGAGGTAATACGTAAATTAGTTTACGTTTCTGCAAAATTTTAAATATATGATCATATCTACACAAGATAAAATTGCATGCTTAGATGTGTAGTTAAATAATTTGAGAAATTGTTTATGCTAAACCTTCCACTGCACGTAATTAATTTTGAAATTACGAACCCGCATCCATGTCAACATGCACCCGGTCCCAACATAACTCACTTTACCCAAGCGAGTTTCATCAAGAAACTCAGCCACCACGAAGTCCTCTTTAAATAGGACTCGGGCTGAAACCCTCTCCACCAGTCGACTGCCCCTAGGGCAGTCGACTGGTGCCACTGAAATTCGACCGTTGCACCCCAACGTTCGAATTCTCAGCCAACTCACCAGCCACCTACCAATCGACTGCCCCCAGGGTAGTCGACTGGTCCAGTGCTGAGACCCTTCTGTGAGTTTCAATAGTCGACTGCCCCCAGGCCAATCGACTGGTCTACTCATCCACCTAAGGTTACCCTTCCTGAGTACATTCCACTCCCCACTCAAACCCTAGGATTTCCCGAGTACAATCACACAACACTCGTACCCTCATGACTCGACTGACTCCTCATCCGCTGTGTCGACTATTGCCTTCGCGCCCTCTTCATCTTCGGCTCCCATCCCTCGGATGCACGCAAGCCTCCAGCTTGCCTCCATGCCATCCTTCACGCATGCCTCAAAGTCCGCACCCCTCAGCTCATCGTCCCTGCTCTCCTAGGTCCCTCGGGTGCACACAAGCCTCCAGCTTGTCTCCATGCCACCCTTCACCATACCGAGGCCGTCCAGTCAAGTCAATATGTGTACCTATACAACCTGCACACTCAACATACACATATAAGAACACAAGGGTAAACCTAACTTAAACCCTTTGCCCAAACATCAAATCACTTGGTCGCTGTGGACCACAGACTGCCTCAACAATCTCCTCCTTTTGATGTTTGGCAATACGTTTAAGTTAGGGAAAGTAAAATAGTAGTCAATAGCAAAAACAATGCATATGCAATGCAAAAATGGATCCTATCTCAAGGCATCCCACACTTAACCCTCAAAGTTAGGATTTTCTCACACCTAGCCCTCTAAGCTAGGACTTTCTCACACCTAGCCCTCCTTGCTAGGACTTTTACACACCTAACTCTCCATGTTAGGACTTTTCACCAAAATGGGCTTTTTAAAGCTTTTCCCAAGGTCCCCCTACACTGGACTTACAAAGGCTTTTTAAGAACCTCTCCAAGGTTCCCCTTACGCCAAGAATGGAGCAACCATGCTCTCCCTTAATCTTAGCTCCCCCTAAACTTAGGGTCTCTAGCAAAGGCGTGTTTGGTTTCCCAACTTAAACCCAACACTTCTCCCCCTTTGTCTAACATCAAAAAGATTTCAACAATATCTCAATTATTGGATCTTTTAATCCCCAATGATCCTAAACAAAGTATACTAGCCTCCCATACACTTGTTTAACATCACTTGGACACAAAACCAGCTGCTAATACACAAATCAGCCCTGGGTAGTCGACTGCCCCTGTTGCCAGTCGACTGATACTCTAATTTATCAGTTTTCTGGACAATTTCAGAATTGCGCTAGAAATTTCATAAATCTCCAAAAATTCCCAAATTTTGTGGAGAACTTTGTGGTACCCATACCTACTTGGGAAAAATATATTTCGTAATATATCTATCACCGTTCCCATGTTTGACACAAAACCCAAAAAGTTTTCTATGAAAATTAAGGCAACGAGGAGGCAACATCCCCCTTAACCTATGTCTTCTCCTAATTTTCATTTTACCAAGGTCAAGTTCTACCCATCTTAATACCATAGACTCAAATTAGGTTCTACCCAACCTAACAACCAAGTTCTTCTCCCTTGGCCACCATTAAAGGATTGCTCCCAAGCAACCTTTTCCCTAGTGCCAATAAGAACTCACCAACACTTGAAAAAAAATCTAAAAGGTTTGCAAGCACACTGGCTAGGATATACCCTATCCTAGAAAAATATGGTTTTGTGAAATGTATCAAATGTGCTTGACTTTGGTATAATCACCAATTTCCTTAGACATGGCCATGTAGTATCAGCTTTGAAATTTAACCAAAATTCCATGTGTTTACCAATTCCATTCATTGTCATTTCACACACGAAATTATCCTCAATACATTCCTTTTCTATAGGTATTCTTAATATGGTGAAATTTTCCTTCTTCTTATCTCTTAACATCACTTATTAAACTTCCTTGATTTTTAAAATACCTTATTAAGTCGTGAGGTAACACTCTAGTCAAGGAATATTAAATTATAATCAAGACTTTTAACCCAAAGACATATCCTATAATCCACATTTGAATTCTCAACATCCAAAATGACTTTTATCCTTAAACCTACTGACCAGTCAACTGCCCATGGGGCAGTCGATTGGCAAACCTTACAGAATGGTCTCGGGGCTGAAATTCTCTCGGATCAGTCGACTGATGGATCATTTTCGGTGTGCTAGAGGGGGGTGAATAGCACTTTGTCGTTCATTTCTCTACAAAGTCGTTAGCACAGCGGAAACAATAATATGCAATGTAAAATAAACAATGCTAACAACCTGATTTACTTGGTATCTACCCCGGACGAGTGACTAATCCAAGAATCCGTCGGTGGATCAACCCCCGAATAACCTCCGGCTAGATCTGTTGCTCCTTGTGGGTGGAGAAACCTCGCCACAACACTTCGGACGCTCTCTGATCACAATAGACTACTAACTCACTTTACCCAAGCGAGTTTCGTCAAGAAACTTAGCCACCACGAAGTCCTCTTTAAATAGGACTCGGGCTGAAACCCTCGCCACCAGTCGACTGCCCCTAGGGCAGTCGACTGGTGCCACTGAAATTCGACCGTTGCATCCCAACGTTCGAATTCTCAGCCAACTCACCAGCCACCTACCAGTCGACTGCCCCCAGGGCAAGCTACTGGTCCAGGGCTGAGACCCTCCTATGAGCTTCATCAATCGACTGCCCCCAGGCCAGTCGACTGGTCTACTCACCCACCTAAGGTTACCCTTCCTGAGTACATTCCACTCCGCACTCAAACCCTAGGATTTCTCGAGTACAATCACACAGCACTCGTACCCTCACGACTCGACCGACTCCTTATCCGCAGCCTTGACTATTACCTTCGCGCCCTCTTCATCTTCGGCTCCCGTCCCTCGGATGCATGCAAGCCTCCAACTTGCCTCCATGCCATCCTTCATGCATGTCTCAAAGTCCGCGCCCCTTAGCTCATCGTCCCTACTCTCCAAGGTCCCTCGAGTGCACACAAGCCTCCAGCTTGTCTCCATGCTACCTTTCACCGTACCGAGGCCGTCCAGTCAAGTCAATATGTGTACCTGTACAACCTGTACACTCAACATACACATATAAGAACACAAGGGTAAACCTAACTTAAACCCTTTGCTCAAACATCAAAACACTTGGTCGCTCTGGACCACAGATTGCCTCAACATTTTCTTGCTTGCCTTGTCTTTGATTGTATTGCAGGTACCTAAAAGTTGGAAACAAGGAAGGCAAACGAACACAAGCGACCTGGAAGAAGAGCTCTAGGGCGCCTGTATTGAAACAGGCGCCCCAGAGCAATAGGGCGCCCTGGACTGGCAGCCAGCTCCCAAGCGCTTGTTAACATAGGCGCCTGAGAGCTCCCAGGCGCCCTATATGGGTGAGGCACTGTAACGCCCACTTTTTTTTTCTTTTCATAAAGCGGCGTTACGTTAACATACTTAGGGCATGTAGACATCAAAATGCAGCGGAAACCTTTAACTTACTCCTACATGCACTTACTACCCTTTCGAACCTCATAACATGGGAACTTAGCATATTAACTTTATATTTAGCATCATATCATGTCATACTTAGCATCATGTCATACTTAGCATCATGTCATTCTTAGCATCATGTCATACTTAGCATCATGTCATAGAGTCATATTCAAGCACATAATAGTAAAGGTAAAGTTCTATCATAAGACGAGCAACCATATTGCTCCTTGGACAAGTCACTACCACACACATTCTTTGATGCCCTCCTGCTGCTTCCTTACTGTCCCCTTGCGTGATCTGCAGTATAAGGAAATAAGACTATAAGCACACAGGCTTAGTAAGACTCTTTCCTACTCACTAAAATCATTCATCACTTAATCATGAGCATTTTAAACATTAACATACTTAGTGCTTTACTCAGCACATAAGTCTTTATGAGCACTTAGCATACCTTTGACATGACTTGAACATAACTTAGTCACTTTCATAGCATAGCATATACATAAACATAAAACATTCATGGCTTGGCATAATACTTGGCATAGACATAAACATCATAAACATTCATAGTATGGCATAATTCTTGGCATAAACATAAACATAATAACATAATCTCATAAACATTCCTAACATGAACCTAAATGAAATCATGGCATCCGAACTTAGCATAAACACAATTAAATCATGGCAACATAACTTAGCATGGACATAAATATAATCATAGCATTCTATCCTAGCATAAACATAGTTAAATCATGGCATCCTAAACTAGCATAAAAATAAATAAATCATGACATCCTAAACTAGTATGAGCATAAATAAAATCATGGCATTCTAACTTAGCATAAACATAATTAAATCATGGCATCATGTATTAGCCTAAACACAATTAAATCATGGCATCATATATTAGCATAAACACAATTAAATCATGGCATCATATATTAGCATAAACACAATTAAATCATTTGCATAAACATACCTTGCATAAACTAACTTTGCGTAATATTCTTATCATAAATATAATGCATAACATGGATGGATGCATGTGGCAATTGCATATATATATATATAAGGATGCTTAATCTTTAAAAACATGCTTTTAAATACTTTAACATAATCATAACATTCATGTGCCCTGGCTTGTACCACATTCATTCATCATATGCGCGCATCCCTAAGTAAATACGAGGTAGCTAATTTCGACCTACTAGGGTAAGGACAGCTTCATCGGTAGTCCCGAACCGTAAGGACAGCTTCATCGGTAGTCCCGAACCGAGGACAGCTTCATCGGTAGTCCAGAACCGTGGACCTTACTTAGGTCCGGTACAAGCCCATAAAATAAAATAAAATGCTTTTACATGCTTTCTCATTCATCATCATTCATTCATCATACTTGTCATTCATCATCATTCATTCCTCATACTTGTCATTCATCATCATTCATTCATCATACTTAACATCATCGTTATGCCTTAAAGGCATGTACTTTAATCTCATTCATAAGACATGGCATACATACATCTTAATCATAAAACATGGCATACATACGTATCATTCATAAGACATGACATACATGTATATTATTCATAAAACATGGCATATCATTCATAAGACATGGCATACATACATATCATTCATAAATCATGGCACATGTCTAAACATTTTATGACCTAACATATATTTCATGTCATATAAACTAAGGGTTTGGTTAACATAGAATTCTTCCACCTTACTTAACATTCATCTTAGTAACCTACACCCAAGCATCTTGGTAGGTTTAACCCAACCCTAGCCCTAGGTTAGGTCCTTGGCCGAAAGTCCCCAAGGAACCCTAGGTCCATAAACCTTCACATAACTTCCCAAACAACATCTCATACACATATACTAGGCCATAGGACCCCTTTGAGTCCATACTTAAGGCCAACCCTAATTCTTTAGCCCTAATCTTACTCTTGGCCGAAACTTCAAGGCCATGGGGCCATGGAGAAATTCCATTAAAACCCCAAATAAATTGCTTAAACACCAACCATACCTTACCATAGGGCCATTGGGACCCTTACTTGAAATAAGTCCTAACTTTCCACCCCCTTAGGGTTCTTGGCCGAAACCTATAGGGTCTCTAGGCCATGTGAAACATTCCCATAAACACCCTTCATCTCCCTTATATCATGACAATACATGAACAAACACTTGAGGTTTTAAACCCAACCCTACACAAGGGTTCTTGTTGTTGGCCGAAACCCTAGGGTATCCTAGGGTACTCCAAAAATTCTCAAAAATTATTCTTAATCTCTAAACATCATCAGGGAACATTAAATAATATTATAAAGATTTTTAGCATCATTATGGACCCTAAAACATTGTGTCCGAAACCCATAGGGTCTCTAGGTGTTGATTTTGTTTCTTTCATGTTGGCCGAAACCCTAGGGTGTCCTAGGGTACTCCAAAAATTTCCAAAAATTATACTTAACCTCTAAACATCATAAGGGAACATTAAACAACATTATCATGATTTTTAGAATAATTATAGACCTTTAAATCATGGTGACCGAAACCCTTAAACTTAAGGTTCTTGGTTTTTCTTCCTTTCAACATCAAATCCAAAAACTAACCAATATATCATGCTAAAAATCATGGAAATCATAAGAAACTATTATACCATAGGTGAGGGAGTCTTACATTGGGATTTCTTGATTTTTAGACCTTAAAAGAGAAAGAACTTGTAGAGCTCTTGACCCTTGATCCCTCCTTGCCCTTGTACTCTTGTGAAGACCTTAGATCTAGGAGATGAAGCCTTGGTGGAAGCTTTTCCAAGGGAGAACTCCCTTGGAGGTGTTCGGCTAGAATGAGGAAGGAGGAGAGGAGGAAATGCAATTGAAGGAAGAAAGAAAGAAACTCCCAAACCCCCCTATTTATCACCCATTAAAGAGGTAAATGAAGAGTCTCTCCATGACCCTTCATCTTCTTTTAAGCCTCAACCAATCTCCATTTCATTCCCTTATAACATTCCCTTGCTAGATGAGTTGGTTAAAGCATACATGGTTGTACAAGAGGTCCAAGGTTCAATCCTTGGCTCATGCACCTTTATTTTTATTTTATTTTTATTTCATTTATTTTATTATTTTTATTTTTCCTAAATTCCGAAAATCCCCCTAAAATCACCCATAATTATGCTAATATTCCTAAATAATTTTTTTTTATATTTATATTAATTTTACCTAATTAATACCCATTTTTGGAGCCCATTTAAAGCTCATTAGTACCTAATTTCTCCATTAAAATAGGAAAAATTAGGCTAAGACTTACCCATAATCATGCTAATATGCCTAATTAAATCCTATTTATATTTATACTAATTATTACCTAAAATCCACCTATAATCATGGTACTAAAAAACCCACATAAGACCCATTAGTACTTAGTTTTCTCAATTTAAATGAGAAAACACGGATTTTCTAGGTCAAAGTTCTTATTAATACCTCTAGGTCCTTCGGAAAATTATCTAGACATGCTCAATATTTTCAAAAAATATTAAGAGAATTTTCCGGGTCGTTACATGCACCTAGGGGGATCTTATCCCTGTTGCGAGTTCAGCGCGAGGATAGAGTTTAACCAAGCTATATGAGGCGCCCATTGATCACAGGCGCCCCAATGAAGCCTATAAAAGGGCCTTCGACCCCTCAGCTCAACACAGAACTTCTAAGATCATTCTGAGCCTTCTGACTGACGACAAAGCGCAAACGACGAAGCTCTGCAACCAAGGAAGCTCTGGGAGGAAGTGCGTGACACTTCAAAGTTCCAGATCGGCCGAGTCTTCGACTCTTGTTTGGTTTGAATTTATAATTCTGTACTTATTTTTCCATATCTTTTGATTGTAATTTGTACATTGTAAGACGGGTTTCTCCGTCTCTGAAAAGTCCGGAAAGGAGACCATTTGTGGGCGGGTGTTCCTGTGCTTAGGCCTTAGATGTATTGACCCTGGGGGTTGGGAACCAAGTAAATCCCGTATGTACAAGTCTCATTGTTTTCTTTGTTCTTTCTATTTTCTGCTGCACTAACTCTGAGTCTAGAATGATGGTCTGAAATACGAGTTTTTCTATGAAGTTTTCGCTAGAGTTTTACGGTCGATACACCCCTCTCTATCGACGACACCAGTCCAACAAGTGCTATCAGAGCAAGACCACTCTTCACCGGACTAACCGCCGATGGAGCAAAGATGCTAGGAGTTGAGGGGGAGCCCAGGGGTGAATCAGGTACATTTTATTTTAAATGTCAGTCTTTAAATTACATATTACATGCTTTAAGTGTAGGGAGAGAGGACACTATAAAAATCAGTGCCCTACTCGTAAGACTCGAGCTTCACCACCGGAAGCAAAGGAGGCACCAGCGCTCGGAATCCGGAGGGATAAAAATCAAATACGGTGCTTCAAATGAGAAAAGTACGGATACTACAAAAATAAGTGTCCGGCAAAGGTACGCAAAATTTACGTTCCTAAAAATTTTCAAATTCCTGCACAATCATATGATAAGTTAGGTAATTTTTCTGAAATATTAAATTTACTGCATAGTCAACTTAATATTTTGCATGCCCAATTAGAAAATATAGATATTGCTAAAGTATTAGAAATTAAATGTTTAATCCTTAATGTTAATTCAACAATTTCTAAAATTAATTCTGAAATTAAATTTGATAAATTTACTGATAACTCTGAAATTCTTAAGGATAATCCTGAAATTAACTCTGAAATTCTTAAGGATAATCCTGAAATTAACTCTGAAATTATTGAGGATAATTTTGAAATTCTTATGGATAATCCTGAAATTAACTCTAAAATTATTAAGGATAATTCTAAAATTAATTCTAAGGATATTTCTGAGGATAGTGGAGATAAAATCTTCTTAGATGATAATTTAATTATCAAATCTTTAGATAATATTGAAGATTATTACAAAACATTAATTAGTGACCCAAATTACTCCACATACTATGAGGATAATGAAGGATGTGATTTTAATGACGAGGATGAGGAGGAAATTGAATTTTCTGAGATTAAGGCTATAGTTAGTAAAATTTACAAAAAGTCAAACAAATCGAAGTTGTTAGAAAAACTAGAAAAATTAAATAAAGGAGAAATAGTAAAGGAATCAGAGATTTTCGAAATAATGAAAATGATGAAATTAAATCCACAACTTTTAACCAACCTAGAAATTTTGAAACATAAATCAAGTTAAATCATAAAATCTTTAATTTTAATTTTTAATCTTAATTTAATCCTTTATGCAACCTTAATTAAATCTTACCTTAATTTGTACCTTAATTATCTCAACTGTAATTAAACCCTAATTAATTTAACTTTAATTAAATCCTAATTAATTTAACTTTAATTAATATCTAATTAATTTTACTTTAATTAATTCCTAATTAATTTAACTTTAATTAAGCCATAATTAGTTTAAATTTAATTAATCCCTAATTAATTTAACTTCTTAATTAATTTTAATTAATTTAACTTCAATTAACTCCTTATTGATTTAACTTCAATTAATTGTTTTTTTATTCTAACTCGTAAATAACTTAAACTCAAATTAGATAAAATCCTACCCAAAATGTAACAATAAATTTAATAAAATTAAATATGTCAAAGTGAGTTGGCATATTCGTGGGTTCACACGACATGTATCAAATCAGAAATTTGATACATTTTTAGAAACTTAATTAAATGCCTTGATGTAACGACCCAGAAAATTTTCTTAATATTTCTTTAAAATATTGGGCATGATTAGATAATTTTCCGAGGGACCTAGAAATATTAATACGAATTTTAACCTAGAAATCCATGCTTTTTCCATTTAAATTGGGGAAATAGGCACTAATGGGCCTTATATGGGCTTTCTAGTACCATGATTATTGGTGAATTTTAGGTAAAAATTTATATAAATATAAAGGGATTTTGATGAGAAATATTAACATAATTAAGGGGGGATTTTTAGGGATTTTTGAAATATTAGAAAAAAATAAAATAAAAATAAAAAAGGAAAATTAGTGCATGCACCAAGGATTGAACCTTGGACCTCTTGTACAACCATGCATGCTCTAACCAATTCACCAAGCAAGGGAGTGCTATGAGGAAATGAAGTGGATTATGGTTAAGGCTTAGGAAAAATGAAGAGTCACCAACCATGACTCTTCACTTACCCTCCTTAATGTGTTATAAAGAGGGGGAATGGGAGTTTCTTTCTTCTTTCCATCAAGTCCACATTTCTTCTTCCTCCTCCCTCATTCTAGACGAAACCCCCAAGAGGGATTCTCCCTTGGAAAAAGTTCACCTAAGGCTCCATCTCCAAGATCCAAGGCTTTTACAAGGATACAAAGGCTAGGGGTGGTCAAGAGGCAACAAGATCTTCATCCTTCTCCCAAATCTAAGGTTCATAATCAAGACCAACCAAGGTAAGACTCCCTCAACTGTGGTATAATAGCTCTCTTGAAGTTTACCATGATATGAAAGTCTTGTTTGAATTTTATGTTGAAAAAAAAGGAAAAGAGCCATGAACCCTAACCTAGGTTTCGGCCACTAGGGTTTTTGGGGTCCAAGTTGATGTTAAAAATCTTACTCATGCTTTCTAATGTTTTTCCATGATGAATATAAGTTAAATTAAGATTTGGAGAAATTTTGGGGTACCCTAGTATCCCCTAGGGTTTCGGCCAACCCCATGAACCCATGAGTAGGGTTGGATCTAAACCTACAAGTATATATTTTGTGTATTATCATGATATAAGGGAGATTGATGGTGACTTATGTGAATTTTCACGAGGCTTTGTGACCCTATAACTTTCGGCCAAGTAGGGGTCTAGGGTAAAGAGTTGGAGCTTACCTTAAGTAAGGGTCCTAATGGTTCCTATGGTATGGTATGGAAGGCGTTAGATGGTTAATTGGAAATTCTATGAATTTATGCATGCACCCATGGATCCTTATAAGTTTCGGCCAACCCTAGAAAATAGGGCTTGGGGTTAGGGTGAACCCTAATCATGAGCCTAAATGGCTTCTTATGGCCCTATAGGTAATGTATGGTTGTCAATTTTCCTTATGCTACCTTACATGTAATTGAATGATGGAACTCCTCTCTTATAGGTTTTGGCCAAACAAGGTAACTAGGGTTTGGGTGGAGTTAGGGTTTGAAGAATGATGGTTTATGGTTTATTATGAAGTATATATATATAGGTTCAAGCATGCGGTAGAAATTAAGTTACCTATAACCCTAACCTTAAGCACCATGTTTCATGTTTGTATGTTTGGATGCCATGCACTTGGATAATAGGTAACATGTTTATGGAAGTCCTAACTATGCAAGCTTGAGATAGATACCATGCTTATGTATGAAATGCAATGCTTACCTTATGTATTATGACCATGCAAGCTCCATGGATTAGGAAAAATGGTTTATGTAAATATATCATGTGCAATGGATATAATGCAATGCTTACCTTAGATGCCATGATCATGCAAGCACTAGGAATAGGAATGATGTTTTATGTATGCATGACATGTTTTATGAATGAAGATGCATGCCATGTTTATGAATGAAGATGCATGCCATGTTTATGAACGAAGATGCATGCTATGTTTATGAATAAAGATGGATGCCATGATGTATGAATGATGAAGCATGTGAAATATTTTACTTTATGAATGGGCTTGTATCGGACCGAAGTATCGGTCCAAGGGATGGGCACCTTAAGAACGCCCCGGTTCTGGGCTACCGACTATGCTGTCCACGGTTCTGGCACTACCGAAGCTGTGCAACAGGGATGGGCACCTTAAGAACGCCCCAGTTTTGGGAGTACCGACTATGCTGTCCTTACCCTAGTAGGTCGGGGCTCGCTACCTCGTATTTACTTAGGGATGCGCGCTTATGATGAATGTATGTGGTACAAGCCGGGGACCCCCAATGATGTTATGATTATATTTAAGTATTTAAAAGTATGATTTTAAAAGTTAAGCATCCTTATGTATATGCATTAGACTCATGCATTCATTCATGCATTCTGCCATGATAGTAATGTCTTATGCTTATGTTTCATGTCAAGAAAATATGCATGATAGTAAACGATTTATGCTTATATTTATGTTTATGCCACGTATCATGCCATGCTAAGAATGTTTATTTATGTTTAAGTTTATGCCACGTATCATGCCATGCTAAGAATGTTTATTTATGTTTAAGTTTATGCCATGTATCATGCCATGCTAAGAATGTTTATTATGTTTATGTTTATGCCATGTATCATGTCATGCTAGGAATGTTTATTTATGTTTAGGTTTATGCCATGTATCATGCCATGCTAAGAATGTTTATTATGTTAATGTTCATACCATGTCGAATATATGCTAAGTGATCCTAGATGCTTATGTTCTAAGTAGAGCACCAAGTATGTTGATGTTTCATGTGCTCATTATTAAGTGATGAATGGTTTTAGTGAGTAGGAAAGAGTCTTACTAAGCCTGTGTGCTTATAGTCTTATTTCCTTATACCACAGATCACACAAGGGGACAGTAAGGAAGCAGCAGGAGGGCAAGAATGCATGTGTGTGGTAGTGACTTGGCCAAGAAGACAATATGTTTACTCGTCTTATGCTAGAACTTTACCTTTGCTACTTATGTGCTTGAATGATGATTTATGTGACTCTATGACATGATGCAAAGTATGACATGATATGATGCTAAGTATGAAGTTAATATGCCAAGTTCCCATGTCGTCATGTTAGGAATGGTAGTAGGTACAGGTAGGTGTAAGTTTAAAGTTTTTCCACTGCATTATGATGTCCACCTGTCCTACCCATGTTACGTAACGCCTCTTTATGGAAAGAAAAAAAAAAGCGGGCGTTACAGGTTGGTATCAGAGCAATAACCATCTCACTACACACACATCAAGCCCTCTTCCTGCAGCTTCCATGTAAGTACCTCTTTACGTATCTTATAGCAGTAAGCACTTCTAGGATGATTTTAGGATATGCAAGTATGAACGATGTTTATGATGAAAAGTACTTTAGGATATGTAACTATGAACGATATTTTATCTTCTTTCATGAATCAAATATTTAGAATTTAAGGGTAGGAAAAGTGGTTATATATTTTAATCACTAGGGTTGAAGAAACCGATTTGCGTGTGTTTTTCTCTGTATATATTTGCGAATTGAAAAAAAAATGGTTCTGTACTGGCTTGGTCGGTTTAGTACTAACTATGTCATTTTTTTTCCAATTCCAGATGTTGCATAAGAACTACACTGAGAGGTTCCGCGAGCTGATGGAACGAATAGAGGAAGTTGAGTACAGTCCGACCCGTGGAATTCAAGGCAACATGGGGTTATTGGATCGGCTGTTCTGGAAACTTGAGCAGGAAGGGTTTCCAGTCATGGATGATCATAGGATCGGAGCTCTGCTTCGTTCATTGCCCAATTGGGCGAGGGAGGCTGCTCATCAGATCTGGGGGCAGCATGGATGCCGTATCTCATATACGGAATTATGTAGGCAACTTCTTCATCACGTGTTTCCGGAGGACCTGGGGGACTCGGAGGAAGATCCCGAGATGTATGAGGAGGACCCCGAGATGTACGAGGAGGACCCCGAGATGTACGAGGAGGATCCCGAGATGTATGAGGAGGACCCCGAGATGCTCGAGATGTTTGAGGAAGACCCGATGAGCGAGGAAGATCTCGAGGTGCTTGAGGAAGATCCCGAGATGCTTGAGATGTTTGAGGAAGACCCCGGGATGTTTGAGGAAGACCCCGAAGTGGCTGAGGAGGTTCCCGAGATAGAGGAAGAGGATCCGATGGAGACGGTAGAAGATCCTGAGGCAGGCCAAGGGGAGATGAACGAGGGAGAGGTATTTACTGCCATGATGTTCTTTATTATGGGCATGATGGCAACCCATCTATTTCGTTGAGTTCGGTTAGTTTTTGTGAACCAATAAGGTCTAAGTTAGTCATAATACAATTTGTCGTGAGTGTGATTCAACCTTATGTTCATGAACCTGATATTAACAATGAGTTACCAATCATATAACATAATGGTATTAAGTTACATAAAGCAAATGATAACAATATGAGACAACGCCAATGGCTTGAGTTGGTGAAGGACTATGATTGCGAGATCTTCTACCATCCAGGGAAGGCAAACAAAGTGGCTGATGCACTCAGCCGGAAGTCAAGTGCCACCTTGATGTCCATAGCCGTATTACCCCGACCACTCGAAGAAGAAATTATGAATTTTGGGGTCGAAGTCATCTCTGGACGACTTTCCACCATGACCATATCACCCACGCTATTTGAGGACATATTGGACAAACAAAATGGTGATCTGAGTCTTCAGAAAATAAAACAGGAGATCCTAGAAGGGAAGGGCGATGGTTTTCATATCGCCAAAGGGGGAGTACTCTACCTTAGGGATCGTCTATGTATTCATAATAATCCGGAGCTTCGAAGGGAAATACTGGCAGAAGCTCACAGAACCCCTTATTCGATGCATCCAGGATCCACCAAGATGTATCAAGATCTGAAGGAGAAGTTTTGGTGGTCCGGTATGAAGAGGGATGTGGCTCAGCATGTTAGTACTTGCATGACTTGTCAGCAAGTAAAAGCAGAGTACCAGCGACCCGGAGGAGTTCTGCAGCCACTCACAATTCTGGAGTGGAAATGGGAAGACATCTCTATGGATTTTATTTCAGGGCTTCCCAGGACTACGAATGGATATGATGCAATTTGGGTAATTGTGGATAGGCTGACGAAGTCTGCTCACTTCCTGGCAATCAAGATGACTGATTCAATGGAGCAACTGGCTCAATTATATGTTAAGGAGGTAATCAGACTTCATGGAGTTCACAAGACCATCATCTCAGATAGGGATGGTCACTTTACTTCGCATTTCTGGGAGTGTGTTCAGAAGTCTCTTGGCACTAAATTGCGATTTAGCACCGCCTTTCACCCTCAGACTGATGGGCAAACTGAACGGGTGAATCAAGTACTAGAAGACATGTTGCGAGCTTGTGCCTTGGATTTTAAAGGGAGCTGGTGTCGATATCTATGCTTAGCGGAATTTGCTTACAACAATAGCTACCAAGCTACTATTGGAATGACACCTTATGAAGCCTTGTATGGGAGGAGATGTAGGTCTCCGATCTGTTGGTACGAGGGTGGAGAAAAGAAGGAAATGGGGCTCACAATGGATGTCATTGACAGCATCACCCGAGCTATACAGAATATTCGACAACGGATAGAAGCTGCTCAGAGCCGGCAGAAGAGTTATGCCGATGTCCGGCGTAGACCACTGGAATTTAATGTTGGAGATTTGGTGTTCCTGAAAGTGGCTCCTATGAAAGGGGTGACAAGATTTGGGAGGAAAGGAAAACTAAGTCCGCGTTATGTGGGGCCGTACTTGATCCTGAAAAGAGTTGGTAAGGTGGCATATGAGTTGGAGCTGCCTCCAGAGATGTCAGCCATTCATAATGTGTTCCATGTGTCAACGCTTAAAAAGTGTATCCCAAATATGGACCGAGTGATCGAGCCACAGACAGTACAAGTGCAGGAGGACCTAAGCTATGAAAGCAGACCTATCCAGATCTTGGATAAGGAAGTCAAGAAGCTAAGAAGTAAGGAAGTACCCTTAGTCAAGGTTCTATGGCAAAGTCAACGGTTCGAAGAAGCTACCTGGGAACGCGAGGACGAGATAAGGCGCAAGTACCCGGAGCTATTCTAAGTTCGAGGACGAATTTTCACGAGGTATGGGGGATTGTAACGACCCGGAAAATTTTCTTAATATTTCTTTAAAATATTGGGCATGATTAGATAATTTTCCGAGGGACCTAGAAATATTAATACGAATTTTAACCTAGAAATCCATACTTTTTCCATTTAAATTGGGGAAATAGGCACTAATGGGCCTTATATGGGCTTTCTAGTACCATGATTATTGGTGAATTTTAGGTAAAAATTTATATAAATATAAAGGGATTTTGATGAGAAATATTAACATAATTAAGGGGGGATTTTTAGGGGATTTTCGAAATATTAGAAAAAAATAAAATAAAAATAAAAATGGAAAATTAGTGCATGCACTAAGGATTGAACCTTGGATCTCTTGTACAACCATGCATGCTCTAACCAATTCACCTAGCAAGGGAGTGCTATGAGGAAATGAAGTGGATTATGGTTAAGGCTTAGGAAAAATGAAGAGTCACCAACCATGACTCTTCACTTACCCTCCTTAATGTGTTATAAAGAGGGGGAATGGGAGTTTCTTTCTTCTTTCCATCAAGTCCACATTTCTTCTTCCTCCTCCCTCATTCTAGCCGAAACCCCCAAGAGGGATTCTCCCTTGGAAAAAGTTCACCTAAGGCTCCATCTCCAAGATCCAAGGCTTTTACAAGGGTACAAAGGCTAGGGGTGGTCAAGAGGCAACAAGATCTTCATCCTTCTCCCAAATCTAAGGTTCATAATCAAGACCAACCAAGGTAAGACTCCCTCACCTGTGGTATAATAGCTCTCTTGAAGTTTACCATGATATGAAAGTCTTATTTGAATTTTATGTTGAAAAAAAAGGAAAAGAGCCATGAACCCTAACCTAGGTTTCGGCCACTAGGGATTTTGGTGTAACACCCGAAAATTCTCGAAACTAATTTCAGAAATATCTTAGAATTTATTCCAAATTTATGGATATTTTTATTGAATTTTTCCGTAAACGAAAGTGGCAAAAAGGGATATAAACAGAAAATCGCGTAGGTGAGAATCGAACCAGTCACCTGCGATTTGAGAGAGGAGTGGGCGAACCAGCTGGGCTGGTTCATTTTGTTGATAGAGAATAAGCGAACCAATAGATAAGGTATAGTTAGGTCGATCCGCCCCATAAGTATAAATAGATAATTAAAGGGAGAAGTTTTATTTCTCTCCTCTCCAAACCCTCACGCCGACCCCTTTCCTCTCTTGTGCGCACGCCCAAGACCTCCTCCCCACTTCTAAGGGGGCGCCGGCCAAGGAAGAACCAAAGGGATTGGAGCGTTTCGTTCGTCTTGACGAGAAGAACGCGTAGGCGCGAACGGTTCATCGAGATCTCAAGTTTCTCCCGAGCCCTAGACGTCAATTTTGGTTGTAAGTTCAAGGAAACCAAGGTAAGTACTGCTCACCTGCAGTAAGAGGCGGTTTTTCCGCAAGAATTTCCCTTAAAAGTTTTTAAAAGAGATATTTCCTTTTTGTTTAAGTTTTTGCATGTGATCTTAGTTCATTATATGCTTGTATAAGTTTGATAAAGCACCCTATGTGAGATTAGGAGCTAAGAAAGTTATGAGAAAAGAAAAGAGAAGATAAAGATAAGAAAAGAAAAGGCCAAGGCCTTAAGAAATCCCCAAAAATCAAGACTTAGGGATTTTAGCACGCAAGGTGCTCGAGAAAATGCTAAGGCATTTACAGATAAGAAAGAAAAGAAAGAAAAGCTATTTTATTTTCTAAGGCCAGTACCCGGCGTCCAAGGGCGTCGTTAAAGAAATCCAGGTGTCCAATTCCAAGGTCTTGGCCCTGGTAGACCAAGGTCTGCTCTATTAGGATTGGTGGCTCGCTACCCCAACCTTTTAGGGAACACGCATGAGATGGTACTTACGTCTTCAGTGGATCCAAGTGATTATTATTTTCAAGTATATGCTTTAGCAAAGTTTCTAAAGTTTAAAGAGTTTTCAAAAAGTTAAAGAATAGCTAAAGTTTCAAGTTGAGCCAAGAAAAGTAAATTGAGATTTATTAATGCTTGAGTATGCATGTTTTGAGTTATACATGTTCTTAGTTTTCTTTCAAGCATATAAGTATCTCATATGATTTTCATATTGTTCAAGAAGCATGTTTGCACATTTCGAGATTTTGTGAGCTAGATAGTACTTACTAAGCTTTTTGCTTACTAGTTGCATTTCCTCTTACTGCAGATAAAGGTAAAGGCAAGCAATTCTGAAGGAAGGCGACGAGGCGGTGCTGAGTAAAGTGTGTGTGGTGGCTGATTTTGGAGAGATCCTTGAGACGAGACAATTTAGTTATTTGAATTACAATGTTTTAGTTTATTCAAATTTCAAGTTCTTGCTTTATGGAGTTTAGCGAACATTTAAGCTTTGGATAGTTTTACATGCTCAATCTCTTAGAGTAAAGATTCCATGTCATTTCATTTAGCATTTATATCCTTATGATTGCATTGGATGAGTAGAAGTGTGAGTAGTTTGAAATATTGATACTTTGTTAGAGAAATAGATGCATGTGCCAAGATAGTATTAATTTCCCTTTGAATCAAGTTTTTATTGCTTAAGTATGTTTAGAAAAGTTGCTTTCTCATTTGATAATGCCTTAGGGATGTTTCAGAATTTTGTGTGATGAGTTTCAATGGTTAGAAGTTAAGTTTGGTACAAACTCTAGCTTAAAGTCTATGTAGATTTTTCATAACTTGCTAAATTCCGCAAAAGTCCTAATTTCAAGTTTATGGATTCGTTTTGGTTGGCTAAATTGTTTAGAAAACTGGTATAGAGTATAGAAATGGTGTCATGATTTTATATGGCTCGAAAGTATAGGTTTGGTGGAGTTTTGAAACAAGGCTTCGAATCTGGAAAACAGGTTTCAGACTTACCAGTCGACTGGTACAGTATCAGTCGACTGATACCCGTAAGCTGAGTTGGGCGAGGCAAGTTTCAATAAGTATTTTTTTACGAGTTTTGAGAAAGAAAGTGTGACATGGTATCATGCATGACTATTTAAGTTAGAATATCATTCAAAAAAAAAAAGATTTCCGCATTTTTAGTCGTGCATTAGAGTCGAGAAGTAGACAAAAGTAACGATCCGTCTAAGGCAGGAGAAGGCGGGTCGCTACATTTGGGGTCCAAGTTGATGTTAAAAATCTTACTCATGCTTTCTAATGTTTTTTCATGATGAATATAAGTTAAAATAAGATTTGGAGAAATTTTGGGGTACCCTAGTATCCCCTAGGGTTTCGGCCAACCCCATGAACCCATGAGTAGGGTTGGATCTAAACCTACAAGTATATATTTTGTGTATTATCATGATATAAGGGAGATTGATGGTGACTTATGTGAATTTTCACGAGGCTTTGTGACCCTATAACTTTCGGCCAAGTAGGGGTCTAGGGCAAAGAGTTGGAGCTTACCTTAAGTAAGGGTCCTAATGGTTCCTATGGTATGGTATGGAAGGCGTTAGATGGTTAATTGGAAATTCTATGAATTTATGCATGCACCCATGGATCCTTATAAGTTTCGGCCAACCCTAGAAAATAGGGCTTGGGGTTAGGGTGAACCCTAATCATGAGCCTAAATGGCTTCTTATGGCCCTATAGGTAATGTATGGTTGTCAATTTTCCTTATGCTACCTTACATGTAATTGAATGATGGAACTCCTCTCTTATAGGTTTCGGCCAAACAAGGTAACTAGGATTTGGGTGGAGTTAGGGTTTGAAGAATGATGGTTTATGGTTTATTATGAAGTATATATATATAGGTTCAAGCATGCGGTAGAAATTAAGTTACCTATAACCCTAACCTTAAGCACCATGTTTCATGTTTGTATGTTTGGATGCCATGCACTTGGATAATAGGTAACATGTTTATGGAAGTCCTAACTATGCAAGCTTGAGATAGATACCATGCTTATGTATGAAATGTAATGCTTACCTTATGTATTATGATCATGCAAGCTCCATGGATTAGGAAAAATGGTTTATGTAAATATATCATGTGCAATGGATATAATGCAATCCTTACGTTAGAT
This sequence comes from Boesenbergia rotunda, assembly GCA_024364735.1. Lineage (NCBI taxonomy): Eukaryota > Viridiplantae > Streptophyta > Magnoliopsida > Zingiberales > Zingiberaceae > Boesenbergia > Boesenbergia rotunda. The sequence continues at coordinate 65,567 of JAGFNQ010000796.1, read as the reverse complement.
GCCATGATCATGCAAGCACTAGGAATAGGAATGATGTTTTATGTATGCATGCCATGTTTTATGAATGAAGATGCATGCCATGTTTTATGAATGAAGATGCATGTCATGTTTATGAATGAAGATGCATGTCATGTTTTATGAATTAAGATGCATGCCATGTTTATGAACGAAGATGCATGCTATGTTTATGAATAAAGATGCATGCCATGATGTATGAATGATGAAGCATGTGAAGTATTTTACTTTATGAATGGGCTTGTACTGGACCGAAGTATCGGTCCAAGGGATGGGCACCTTAAGAACGCCCCGGTTCTAGACTACCGACTATGCTGTCCACGGTTCTGGCACTACCGAAGCTGTGCAACAAGGATGGGCACCTTAAGAACGCCCCGGTTTTGGGAGTACCGACTATGCTGTCCTTACCCTAGTAGGTCGGGGCTCGCTACCTCGTATTTACTTAGGGATGCGCGCTTATGATGAATGTATGTGGTACAAGCCGGGGACTCCCAATGATGTTATGATTATGTTTAAGTATTTAAAGAATGATTTTAAAAGTTAAGCATCCTTATGTATATGCATTAGACTCATGCATTCATTCATGCATTCTGCCATGATAGTAATGTCTTATGCTTATGTTTCATGTCAAGAAAATATGCATGATAGTAAACGATTTATGCTTATGTTTATGTTTATGCCACGTATCATGCCATGCTAAGAATGTTTATTTATGTTTAAGTTTATGCCACGTATCATGCCATGCTAAGAATGTTTATTTATGTTTAAGTTTATGCCATGTATCATGCCATGCTAAGAATGTTTATTATGTTTATGTTTATGCCATGTATCATGTCATGCTAGGAATGTTTATTTATGTTTAGGTTTATGCCATGTATCATGCCATGCTAAGAATGTTTATTATGTTAATGTTCATACCATGTCGAATATATGCTAAGTGATCCTAGATGCTTATGTTCTAAGTAGAGCACCAAGTATGTTGATGTTTCATGTGCTCATTATTAAGTGATGAATGGTTTTAGTGAGTAGGAAAGAGTCTTACTAAGCCTGTGTGCTTATAGTCTTATTTCCTTATACCGCAGATCACACAAGGAGACAGTAAGGAAGCAGCAGGAGGGCAAGAATGTATGTGTATGGTAGTGACTTGGCCAAGAAGACAATATGTTTACTTGCCTTATGCTAGAACTTTACCTTTGCTACTTATGTGCTTGAATGATGACTTATGTGACTCTATGACATGATGCTAAGTATGACATGATATGATGCTTTGTATGAAGTTAATATGTCATGTTCCCATGTCGTTATGTTAGGAATGGTAGTAGGTACAGGTAGGTGTAAGTTTAAAGTTTTTCCGCTGCATTATGATGTCCACCTGCCCTACCCATGTTAACGTAACGCCTCTTTATGGAATGAAAAAAAAAGCGGGCGTTACACTTGACTTGTTTGAATCATGCATCAATGTCATGTGCATGCATTTGCTATTTTGTTAAAATTTATGTCATGTCATTCATGTTTAAGTTTATGCATGATTTAGAACGGTTATACGAAAAAGATAAATTAAAACTTGAACAACCTAGTATTAGTTGGAGGTGAGATGATAGTACGTTAGGAAAGCCCTTCTAATATGGTCAAGTAAGGTAAGGTGTACCCTACTTGGTCTGTTTAGTCTGATGGAACTAGCTGAAGCTACCGATTCAAAACCTAAGCTAGTTAGAGCAAAATTTTTCAGGAAGTAATTTGAAAATGAATTTTCAATAAAAGACTATGTCAAGGAAAGGGTTGTTGCACTAATAAGGCTTCGGCCAAAGAAGACCTCTGTGTCTCGCCAAGACCTGGAAGCCGATTATCGAAAATCAAATTCAATTTACTATTTGATAAATTTGAATCTAACATTAGTTTTAATTAACTCTTAGATTTAAAATTGAAAGGAAAATTAATCAAGCATCTCACAATACACCCATAAGGCAACCATGCTTGCTTGTATTGAGACATCTAGAATGGGTGAGATGTTAAGGACTAATAAATTGAAAAATATTTTTCAAAAATATTTTCCAAAACTCTTAGAATATTTTTCTAAAAGTCTATTTTCAAAATAGTGCTTTAACATAATAATGTTTTTATGGATTTCATGATTGTCTGATTGTTTATACGTATTATACGTTTTCAAAAGTATATCTTTTCAAAAATGATTGATCTACACAATTAGACACAAGCCTCTTAGGTCAAAATAAAGTCCCTTAAGGCACTTAGATAGAGTCAAACGATGTTGGTGTCAGGGAGAGTTTTTTTTTCAAAGTATTTTTTTTAATCTTTCGAAAATTGTGCTTTAAAAATCATTATCACTTCAAAATATTTTTCGAAAATAGTGCCTTAAATCACTATCACGTATGTTTTTGAAAAAGCTTATGCTTTAAAAATTATTCTCATTCCAAATTGAATTTTCTAAAAAAGTATCATCTTGAAAATTACAATACAGTCATTCAAAGCTGTTCTTTTGATTTTGGTAAACCCTAAAGACACAGAGGAAATCTTCTTCATGATCTACAAAGACTCCTAGGATGTGTCAAATTTAGGGGGAGTCTAAGTCAAAAGAAAACTTTCTGATTCTCTGGCAATTATTTTTGAAATTATTAAATAATTCTTTTGATCTGAACCAAACCCTAAAAGACTCAAAGGAAGAGTACTTGTGGTCAACAAGCTTCCTAGGACTGGGTCAAGTTTAGGGGGCGGTAAAATTAAAAGAGTTATTAAACATTTCAAAATAATATGTTTTCGTGCACTATATTTTCAAAATCCTGTTGAAATCATAAGTAATTTGTCTTTCAAAATACTATTATTTTGTTTTTCAAAATAATTGTCTCATAAAATTATTTTGAAAATACTTTTTGAAATAATATTTACTTGAGTTTGGAGAATTTCCAGGACACTTAGGGAAATGTCCTTGTAGTTAACAAGGTTTCCTAGGATTGTGTCAGACTGGAAAAGAAACCAAGTCAAGTAAAATATTATGTTTTAAAAGTAATATTTTTTAAGTACTCTCAAAATATAAGTCAGGTAATAGTTTTAGAAACCAAGTCAAGTAAAATATTATGTTTTAAAAATAATATTTTTCAAAGTATTAATAGTTTCAAAAGAACTTATATTTTTTATTAAAAGAACTTATATTTTTTTCAAAAGAACTTATATTTTTCTAAAGTACTTATGTTTTTCAAATTCATAATATTTTTCTAATGTACTTATGTTTTTCAAATTCATAATATTTTCCAAAGTACTTGCATTTTTTCAAAAAGATCAATATATGTTTTAAAAGTACTTACATTTTTCAAAAAGTTCAAAATATTTTTTTTTCAAAGTAATTTTTTTCAAGGTACAAACTTTTCAAAGGAAAAATATATTTTCAAAGTACAAGTTTTTGCACAATATGTTTCAAAGTATTCTTTTAAAGTGCAAAAAATCTCTAAGTGAAATTTTTATGTGCATATTTTTCTAAGTAAAAATCATTCATGTATGCAATTCTTTTTGAAAATCATTCTCAATTGGAAATTTTTCTAAGACAATTTTTCTAAGTCTTCTGAAAGTACAACTTTTTGTTTGCAGTACTTTTCAAAGTGTAATTCTGTTGGTGCAATTGTTTTTTAACTCTCTCCTTGCTATGCTTTCAAAGATTTATACTAAGTCCTTTCAAAAGGAAAAGTTTTCATTGTTGTTGCAAGTATTTTTGTTGATTTTTGATGTATGACAAAGGGGGAGAGTATGCTTAAGTTAGAAATTTTTATTCTTTTTCCAAAGGATCAAATGAAATCAAAAAGTTTTTTTTCAAAAAGGATAGAGAGCTTTCCCAAAGGATCAAAATTTATTTTCAAAACTTAGATTTTTTTCAAGGATTATAATTTAGCCCTTTCAACCAATATAACTTAAGATATTGTCAAACAACAAAAAGGAAAGATTTTTGGTGCAAGATGCATCAATTATGTCCTCCTCTAAGTGTTTCAATGTTTGACAATATACTTAAGTCAGTGATACATTGAACAAGGGAAGGGTGAGTGAAGAAAAGAGTACCAAAGTGAACCAAAGTACCAGTTAACCTAGGCACGAAGTCCTCGTGAGTGAAGCTGGGCACTAAGACCTGGTGAGTGAAGCTGGGCACGAAGTCTTGGTGAGTGAAGCTGGGCACGAAGACCTGGTGAGTGAAGTTGGGCACGAAGACCTGGTGAGTGAAGCTGGGTATGAAGACCTGGTGAGTGAAGCTGGGCACGAAGTCCTGGTGAGTGAATCTAGGCATGAAGTCCTGGTGAGTGAAGCTGGGCAAAAGTCCTGATGAGTGAAGTTAGGCACGAAGTCTTAGTCCAAGGGATTGAGCAACTTAGCTGAGCAATTACTAAGGACTAGAGACGGGTCGAGGGTCGGATGTCTTGAGATCCGAGAGTATCGAAGGCTAAGCAAAAGTCCACCCGAATGGACTGGATGGCAACCGTCTCCTAAGAGGAGTAGATTGAAGGCGCGTTCCCGGGGGTGGGAACATAGGCGTCGGTTCGACCTAGGGTTTCACAGAAATTCGAAGTCAAAACCAAGCCCTTAAGATTAAGAATATCTGCTTGCTTGCCTTGTCTTTGATTGTATTGTAGGTACCTAAAAGTTGGAAACAAGGTAGGCAAACGAACACAAGCGACCTGGAAGAAGAGCTCTAGGGCGCCTGTATTGAAACAGCCACCCCAGAGCAACAGGGCGCCCTGGACTAGTAGCCAGCTCCCAGACACCTGTGAACACAGGCTCCTGAGAGCTCCCAGGCGACCTGTATGGGTGAGGCACATGGTAGAAGGGATCTTATCCTTGCTGCGAGTTCGGCGCGAGGATATAGTTTGACCAAGCTATATGAGGCGTCTCATTGATCACAGGCGCCCCAATGAAGCCTATAAAAGGGGCTTCGACCCCTCAGCTCAACACAAAACTTCCAAGATCAATCTGAGCCTTCTGACTGACGACAAAGCGCTATCGGCGAAGCTCTGCGACCAAGGAAGCTCCGGGAGGAAGTGCGCGGCACTTCGAAGTTCCAAATTGGTCAAGTGTTCGACTCTTGTTTGGTTTGAATTTACAATTCTGTACTTATTTTTCCATATCTTTTGATTGTAATTTGTACACTATATGACAGGTTTCTCCGCCTCTGGAAAGTCCGGAAAGGTGACCATTAGTGGACGAGCGTTCCCGTGCTTAGGCCTTGGATGTACTGACCCTGGGGGTTGGGAACCAAGTAAATCCCGTGTGTACAAGTCTCGTTGTTTTCTTCGTTCTTTCTATTTTCACTGCACTAACTCTGAGTCTAGAACGAAGATCCGAAAGACAAGTTTTCTGCATTGTTTCAGCGAGAGTTTTATGGTCGATATTCACCCCCCCCTCTATCGACTGCACCGGTCCAACAGTAAATAGATGTTAAATAGCTTATCATCTGACCATAGTAAGAGAAAGGTTTCTTCCTAGATGAACCAAGCATACCTTTAGGCTCTAAGGCTTGGTCTTATTGACCTTTAGTAGGATTTAAAGGATGATAGCCAATGGGCCCTTGAGTTCATTGGTGATGGAAGGCAAGACTTTCTTGAAATCCTTGAATCTTACTAGGAAGGTAAGAAGACCAAGAGGCTTTTTCTAAGCCTAGGGGCATAGAGCTAAAAGTATCTAGGAGTTGGTTCAATCTGATAAGTATAGGTCCTTAGTCTATCTAGAATGGAGGTAGCCTTGAAGACTTTGTTTATTTTATAAACAGTTATTCAAGGGTCAAAGTACATTTACTTGATGTACCACAAAACTGAATACTTTGATGAGATCAAAGAATTCAAGTCTGATGCGGAGAAACATCAAAGTGAAAGTATGACGACATTACGCTTAGATCGTAGTGGCAAATATCTCTTGGGATAGTTGTAGGATTTACTTATCAAACATTGAGAATGAGTCCCAATACACTGCACCTGATATGCCCCAACAGAACGGTGCAGTACTAGGAAGGGAAAAGGTCTCTTAAGGTAATGGTTAGGAAAATGATAAGCTTCTCTGAGATTAGCCAGATTTTTTTTTTTTAAAAGAAGAATTTTATTTCAAGAAAAAAGAGAGACCATATTAGAAGGGGGGTCAAACCTAACCTTCTAATGTGGAATTACAATGCAAGGACAAAACTGTTTGTTTTTACACTTAAGGAGTTCGACAGAAATTGAGTAAAGAAAAATTTTGCATTACTCTTCATTTGCAATTCATCATCCTAAGCCCATAACTTCTTGGAAATTTTCGACACCTTTTGTTGAGCATTACATAAAGATCTGGGCTCATGCAAAGCCGTCCACAGTTTTAAGCAAGTCCCAACCTTTAAACCTTCAAAAATTGATATCACTTCAGCCAAGCAAAGACAAACTGATTTAAAAAGGAGACCTTCAATCTTCAGAAACGATGCAGGGCAGCCAAGCAAAGACAAACTGATACCTTCTATGTATCCGAATTTATGTACAGGACACCTTTCAGTTCCATACCACCGACCATCACGATGATACATTCCAGAAATTTACAACAAGTATAACATTCAGTTCCGTATCAGAATTCAATATTTTCCAGCCTAGATTTTTATCAGAAATTGCTGATGGCTGACCACCAACCGTATTACATATCTTCATAAAAAATACTTCCAGAAATTCAGACCACCATTTATCAGAAATAGAAAGACCATAGAAGACCAGAAAATATGCTTGAATTCAACAAGAATTGATATAACAGTAAAGCCAAGGAAATGAAAAGTTTGTAACTGTCAGCCCGCAATAAATAGACAGACCAGAATAAGCATCCATAATCTGAATTCCAAAAACATTTGCAACTGCTCTAAAATCTACAGATTTTCCAAATATTTTCATCTCCTCATGTCAGAGGATATAGAATCAAAGGAAATACCATTTCATTTGAAAAAAGATCAAACTTCAGAAGGATTTACAGGGGATAGTGAACCAGAAATACCATTGAAGCCTCCCCTATTCCATTGAAGACCTCTTCATTTGATGAGAAATACATTAAATTCTGAATGCTTGCAGAAAAACCCATGTCAGTTCCTTCTATCAAAAATCAGTCGGATTTAGAATCGACATAGAGAATATTATCATTGAAAGCTTCCTTCAATCAAGCAGAGCCATTTAATGAACCTTCGGCAATTCTGTTTGCCACAAAGCAGACAATTAATGGAATGCCTTACAACCAGCTGAAATTATCTGTGAAATTACAGCAAAGAATAACCTTATTAAATGAGTCTGTTCAAACCAGGTTACAGACAAAACCAATAGCTAAAATTGTGCTCCAGAGAGACTATATAGACAGGGTAAAGAAATTTTAAAAGTTTGCAGCCTTTGACAGTTTAGAGACCCATATCAGTCATACATTCAGTGAAGATTATCCCAATGAACAGCAAGCTTTCATCATTAACAGCTTCAGACAAAAAACCAGCTCATACGTACAGGTAAGATCTCGAATATTTCAGATCCTGTTAACCTTCAAAGTAAAACCAGGTAGCAGAAATAAGAAAGCCAATTCTCTGATATCTGTAAAAAGCCATCAGAGCTCTGCGATTAAGAAAAAATAGGCTCAACCTTAAAATTATAGCCATTTCACAAGAGTTTTCGGATCATTTTAACATGAGGAAGACCCAACCTATCGATCTTACAAATGCCATATAAAGTTCTATCAATATCTTGCTTGAGTAAGACCTTCTCTACCTGCCACTTAAACGCTAGATTTGCCAAATAATCTGCTGCCGCATTTGCTTCTCTATATACATGAGAATAATAAACAAGATGTTTCTTTACCAACCTTCTAATTTTCAAAATAATCATCCTGTATTCCCAACATACTATTGATGATTGTATTAACCGCAAAGCCACCAAAGAGTCTGATTCTAGCCAAATTGGGAAAAGATTTTTTGCTATACATAATTCAAGCCCAATTAGAATAGCATGAAGCTCAGCTTTGACATTTGAAGAGACTCCCAGTGTGCCAATTTTTGCTATTATAAACTGACCATCATGATCGCGAATTAAGGCACCAAACGAAGCCTCACCTGGATTTCCTCTCGAGCATCCATCAGTATTAAGTTTGAAGCCTCCGAATTTTGGTCTCAGCCATCTCACCATAACAATAGAAGTACTAACTTTAATCTTGATATCCATTCCCCAAGCTTTAGCAACTGGAATAAAACCTTTCCAATGCTTAGCTTTAATAATGCTTGCGGCCTCCCCCATTAAGCAGTACTGAATTATGTTTCTCTTGATATTTCGGACCTCTTGTCTTACCCCTTTGTGTTTAGCTTCATTCCTGGCTAACCACAGGAACCATACAATAATAAATGGTATAACCTCTTTAATATGACCTCCTTGCAACCATTCAGACCCAATCCTCCATTCTTCCAATATTGAGAAACGATTGACATGGAACAAATTAGCAAAATATAACCAGATTTCTTTAGCAATAGGTCCTTCAAAAAACAAGTGATTCCATGATTCTATTGAGTAACAACATTGACATTTAGAAACTAGAGAAATACCTCGATGTTGCAGAATGGTATCCAAAGGAAGTTTTCTTTTCAAAAATCTCCAGGCAAAAATAGCAATACTCGGTTTTAGCAAACCATTCCAAATTACATGATATATAGGTTTCCTTTCTTGCACTTGCCGAATAGAATTCCAAGCCTGTTTTAAAGAAAAAGCTCCATCTAAGGAAGGCTTCCACATTATTTGATTGGAAACTAGTAAACAAGGAGTATTTACCACCATTTGAACAGTATTGGCTGGAAGAAATTTAGCTAATTCTTCCATTCTCCAATGAGAACCATCTAAAAAATCCACAACTCTTTTTTCTTTGTTGTCAATCAGGACATTCGATTTGAAGAGAGGACCTTGATCTAGCCAAGTATCAAACCAAAAGTTAATTTTACCATTTCCAAGGATCCAACTAATGTTTTGTTCGGCTAGATTGCGAACTTTAATAAGTCTTCGCCAACAAGGAGAAGCTTTTGGCTTTAAATGCACAATAACCGGGTGAGATGAACTACAATAAAAATTAGAGAGATATTTTGCCCATAAAGTATTTTGCTCCCTAAATCTAAACCATAGTTTAACCGACATTGCAAGACTTAAATCTGCAAGCTTCCTTACACCTAAACCTCCTTCCATTTTATGTTTACAAATAGTCTCCCACGCCACCCAATGAGATTTTTTATGTTCCTCCGTAGAGCCCCAAAAGAACTTGGCAAATATCATCTCCAATTTGTGTAGAATGGACAATGGGGGAAGAATCGTTTGCAACAAGTAAAGCGGCATAGATATTAACACACTCTGAATCAATAGCAATCTTCCTCCATATGTTAAACGTGATAAATTCCATCCCATAAGCCTTTTTCTTATCTTTTCTAACAGTGGATGAAAATAAACTGATTTTCGATGTCCAGTGTAAAGAGGTATACCCAAGTATTTCATAGGCCATGAGCCTATCAGAAAACCTGTTTCAGCTAGAATTAGCCCTTTGCGCTTATCTGATATCTTATTAGATAGATAGATTAAACTCTTCATTGTGTTTATAGCTTGTCCCGAGTGTTCTTCATATTTGGCCAGGAAGTTCTTCACCAATTTTATACAATCGATGGAACCATTCAAAAAAATCATTACATCATCGGCATAAGCTAGATGTGAAATCTTCATGTTGCAACCTGTAAAGAATCCCAACTTAGAATTATCAGAGTAGAGCTTCTCTAGACCCCTGGATAGGAGTTCAGAAGAAATAATAAACAAAAAAGGGGAAATAGGATCTCCTTGACGTAAGCCTCTTTTAGATTGAAAAAAGCCTGCCATCTGCCCATTGATGCGAATAGAATACCAAACAATCGAAATGCATCTTTCAATCATATTTATAAATTTCTTAGAGAAACCAAAAGCATCCATAATTCTAAATAGAAGACCCCATTGAACTCTATCGAAGGCTTTAGCCATATCCAATTTCATTATAACATTCCCTCCTCTGACATGGTGATTTAATTTATATGTCAATTCCTGAGCTAGCAGTATGTTGTCTGATATCAGTCTGCCTTCAACAAATCCACTTTGTGTAGGAGATATTATCTTATACAGAACTTTTTGCAATCTATTTGCTAACAATTTGGATATGATTTTATAAGAAACATTACACAAACTGATAGGTCTAAATTCTTGCCAAGATTGCGCATTCTCTGTTTTTGGAATTAAAATGATAGTTGTAGCAGTCATTCCTTTTGGCAAAATTCCTCCTTTAAAAAAATCCAGAACAGCCTGAAATACATCGTCCTGTATGATATCCCAACAAGATACATAAAAAGAAACAGAAAAACCATCTGGGCCAGCTACACTGTCTTGATTCATTTCCCACACTACTTGTTTTACTTCTTCCTTGGATGGTAGGGTTGTTAAAGCCATATTTTCAACTGAATTAATTAAGTCTGGAATACAATCAAGATCTGCCATGTTACCTTCAAAAGAATCACCTGTCAATAATTGCTCAAAAAACTTGATCCCCGAAGATTTAATCAGATCTGGGCTCTCCAAACACTCTCCATCATCCCATATTCGAGATATTCTGTTGACTATCTTTCTAGACTGCACCATATTATGAAAAAATTTAGTATTTTTGTCACCCTCTTCCATCCATTTTATTGCTGCCCTTTGCTTCCAGAAATCCTCCTCCATTTGCAAAGTTTTAAATAAATGGGCTTGAAGCATGTTTTTATTAACTTTATTTGTCTCTGAAGGATCATCATCAAAAAGTGTTTCTGCCTCTTTATACCTTTCTTCTGCTTTTTGAATGTTGTCTTGTATATTTCCAAAAACCTCTTTATTCCACCATTTTAAATGACTTTTCAACCTCTTTAATTTGATTGCAAATTTAGCATACCGAAACTGGAACTCGGCAAATTCCAATTTAATCTGACAGTTTGAAGAAAACCGTGATGCCTTAGCCACATTTTTTGAAATCTGAATGAAGATGCCCCTCTTTCAGGAGTATAGAATGAAATAAGCAAAGGACAATGATCTGAGGCAGCTCTATTTAAATGCTCAACCCTGATTGAAATACACTTATTCTGCCAAGTATTTGAGATTAGAATTCTGTCCAATCGTTTCCATATTCTGTTATTTGTCCAGGTGAACTTATCTCCTACAAATCCTGCATCAATCAATCCTGTTATCATCGTAAAATTATTAAAATCATCAATAGCACCTACCCCTGTCAATATACCAGATGAGATTTCCGATACATTTGCTATTACATTAAAGTCTCCACCAACCAACCAAAGCTCCTCATTCGGTGGTCTCAATAATTCCAGCTGCTCCCATAGGTCATATCTGTCCACTCTAGAGCATTTAGCATAGACAATTGTAACCAGTATTTCCAAAGCAAGCATATTATATTTCAGTTTTAAGTGAAGGAATTGTTCGTGGTCCTTCAAAACTGTGCAAACAATATTCACATCATGGGCAAACCATATTTTACCTGAACAATTTGATAAAACCGAAGAAAATCCAAATCTTCTAATAAAAGAATCAACATCTAAAGATATCAAAGGTTCCAAGATGCCCAAGAAATTAAGGTGATAGTGATTCTTTAAAAATAGCAATCTTCTAATCGAGGGGAGATTTCCTATTCCCCTAATATTCCACACAAGACCTGTCATTATAATAATGAGGAATTAACAGCCCTTTGAACTTGATACTTACTTCTGGTAACCCTTTGGGGTATATCAGGAGGAACTTTTTTGTTTAGAGAAGCCTTTAAAGAGGAAGGAAGGGACGAAGTTCTCTGCAATTGCCCAACCTCCGCATGATCTGATAAATCGTCTTCCACCATAATTTTAGCAATTTCCATAGAGTCATTTTCCATTTGAAGAGATGCTTCTAACCGGAGGCTTTCATCCAGATCATTCACTGTCATATTAGCAGCTAAAATTTCTATATCATTCTCGGCTGTATGCCACTTCTCTAATCTTGGTAAATGAGCAGCTGACGGCTCCATAGATGAAACATCTGTTTTAATTAAATCTGCAGAAGTAGGAATTACAACTGAGCTTGGAGCCAATGGCACAAACTGCACATTTAAAATCTGATCTGGGACCTGATCAGGAATTTCAGTACAATTTTGTTCTTCTATAATTACACTTTTATCTGCCTTTCTGGTATCCATAACATATAGATTCCTGTTTTTATCCTCCTCTGTCTTTTCTTTCAATTCTTGGGACTCCTTCAGTGAACCTTCTTCCTCCACTTCATAAGCAGCCAAGGTTTGAAATTTCTTCCTCCACTTCTTTTTGTATCCAAATTTGTTTTCCATCACCAGCTTTAAAACCTTTCTGTATGTGATTAACAGTGTCTTCCATCTCCCTTCTAGTCTCCCTTTCCAGCTGTTCTTCTGGAGGAATAACAGCCTTCGCATTCTTTTTCCAGTCTGAAAAATTCCGACCTCCTATAACATAACATTCTTCTGCCGAATGTCCCAAATGAGAGCAAGCTACACAATATTTTGGGGACTTCTCGAATAAAACTTTCTGCAATCTCTTTTCATCGCCTATCCCAATCCAGAATTCATTCACTCTAGGTTTAAGCAAATCAATTTCAACACATATTCTTGCCATGTATAACCTTGAGCCATCAGCCGTGGCTTCATCTATCTTTATGGGTTTACCCACTATACGAGCTGCAGAGAATAGGGTCTTTTTGTTGAACATATGTATGGGAAAGTCAGGAAATTGAATCCATACCGGGGCAATTGAAGATTCAGTGTCATAAGAAAAGTTCGGAGCCCATTTGAAGATGCGTAAAGGAACGCCACCAATATACCAGACGCCCCTAGCCCAGATTCTCACCATATCAGAATTAGATGTCAAATGTAGAAAGATATGTCCCGACCGTAGAACTCTGATGTTGTAAGGGCTAGATAACCCTAGGTTCTGAAA
>JAGFNQ010000796.1:0-51147 GCA_024364735.1 Boesenbergia rotunda | reverse complement strand
TTCACTTAATTGACATCTATTAAAACCAGTTACCTTAATTTCGCCGTCTTCTGTAAGGTTAGCTCGCCTCGTCCTGTTCTGATTCTGACTCAGTCTCGACTTTTTCTGAGGCGGTCAGGGCTAGTAGATTTGACTGGGGTGCTTCCTTTCTTCTTCTGAGGAAGATTCGTCCCAGGTTGCTTGGAGTGCCTTGTTCCTTCTTGTCTTCTTGGACTCCTTCAGATTTGGACAATCTGTCTTGTAGTGGCCCTTCTTCTTTCACTCGTAGCAGGTTACGTTGGGCTTGTGTTTGTCATTTGATGGTTCAGCTGGTTCGTCCTTTCTTCGGCTTGTCCTCCGTGTGTTGGCTTGATTTTTCAATTTTTTGTAATAGCTTCGGGTCAATCGGACCAGCTCAGATTGATCTCCTTCTTCATCTTCTTCGTTTGAATCAGAGTTGGGCTCGGATTGAGGTTGAGGTTTCTTTTTTGTCGATTTTTCAGTTTTTCCTGCAAAAAAGGCTATACTCTTCTCGGCCATATTGCAGTTAGTCTGCTCATGAAGTTCTAACTCAGAAAATAATTCATCTAATTTAATTTTGGAGAGGTCCCTTGAAACCTTGTATGCATCTACCATAGATGCCCACAAGGTAGTTCTAGGGAAAGCGTTTAGGGCATACCTTATTAGGTCACGGTTTTCGACCTTGTGACCTATCGTGTGAAGACCGTTTATTAATTCTTGGATGCGTGCGTGGAGTTGGGCTGCTGTTTCGTTGTCGACCATCTTGATAGTGTACAATTTGTTCAGGAGCAGATCCCTCTTGCTGATCCTGGTGTCTGACATTCCTTCGTGTAGCTCAATTAATTTTGCCCATAGCTCTTTGGTACTGTTGAAGGGGCCTACTCGGTTCAGCTCTTCCTTTGTCAGCCCGCATTGTAGGGTTTGTGTTGCTTTTGCATCGGCTTCTTTTTTGCGTTTTAGGGTGTTGTCCCACTCCGAGTAGCTTTGTGGTTGTCCTTCGGTGTCTTTGGGGATCTCCATACCGGACTGGATGATGATCCACATATCCACCTGAGTTTTCAGGTGGACCTCCATACGACTTTTCCAGTATGAAAAGTCTTCTCCACTGAAAAGTGAAGGTCTGGCGGTGCTGAATCCCTCTTGTATGACCATTTTAATCTGTAACAGAAAAACGAACAGAAAAACAAATTTTCCAAGACTAGGTCTTGGATTAGTAGTGCTGGATAAGGGAAATAAAATATCAAGGGGTGTTGCACCAACCTCGATTAACGAGAAAAAAAATCGAACGAAAAAAATATTTAAAAAAATCCAAAAATAATAAAGAAAATCCGAAAAGAAATTTTCAAACTGGTGGTTGCACCAAGTTTGAACTTCCCCGCTCTGATACCACTTGTTGGATCGATAGAACCGATAGAGGGGGGTGAATATCGGTAAACTTTTCGAATTTATGGAGAGAGCAATTTGCACAGCAGAAAGAAACAAAACACGCGAACACAGTATTTTTTACTTGGTTCGGAGCCTAGGTCGACTCCTACTCCAAGGCCCACGATCGTTGATCGTTTACTTTGGGCAATTCTATATGAACGCAAAATCAGTTTACAAAAATAGATTTACAAGTATAGCACCATAAACTTTTAATAAAAAATCTCTTCGATTACCGACGTCCGGTTGTAGGTTGACTTTCCGGAGCAGCGGGACGTCGTCGCTCGAGTTGGGCAGTTTCCAGAACAAGGCGTGAGCACAGAAGAGCATGGAAGCTTTGGTTCGAAGTTGTTGTGAAAGGCTTGGGCGTTGGGTGCTATTTATAGCACCCCGGGGCGCCCTGGACGTCGGGGGCGTCCTGCCACGTGTCAAGCGATCCGCTTTTAGCTCGGTCAAACGTTATCCCATCCGAATAGGGATAAGTTTGACTCTGGGGGCGCCTTGGTCGCAGAGGGCGCCTTGGCTGACTTCTTCCGCGCAGAAATCTCGGCTGTGGATAAAGATGAAGCTTCGCAGTCTTGGGCGCGGGGGCGCCCTGGCTGCTGAGGGCGCCCTGGCTGACGAGGGCGCCCTGGCTGCTGAGGGCGCCCTGCCCAGTAAGCAGCCGAAGCCCTTTTTGCTTCACTTGGTTCTGGTTCACCTTGGGGGCGCCCTGGACACTCAGGGCGCCCTACTCAGCTACTGTCTCACTCCTTTGAGGCTCTCTGAGTTGCAGACACACGTTCCTTCGGTCCTGCATCCAGGGTTAGTCCAAAACACAATAAAACAATTAGTTTACACAGCCTTAGCTGTCTTGGTTCTGGCTTTGGTCTCCAAAATGGAGCCCTAGGTCTAACCGACTCCTACTGTTCCCTCGATGGGGAACGCGTCCTCACCTACTCCTCTCGGGAGAATTTACCTGATGCCAACCGCTCCTTTGGTTGGACTTTTGCCTGGCGGTCCATTGCCAGGGCTTGGATGCCGAGCTGTCCTTCGCCCGGTGCCTAGCAGTCCTTCGCTAGGGCTTTTTACCCTGGCATTCCTTCGCCAGGTGCCTAGCATTCCTTCGCTAGGGCTTTTGACTCTGGCATTCCTTCGCTAGTGCCTAGCAGTCCTACTCTAGGGCTTTTTACCCTGGCATTCCTTCGCCAGTGCCTAGCAGTCCTTCGCTAGGGCTTTTCCTGTACACTAGAGTAACTTGTTAGACAACAAGTAAGTCTTAACTTTTGATCTCTGTTGCCATTATCAAAACACAGGTTTGACTTTGGTGCATTTTGCACCAACAGTTATATCATAGAGTACCGCTAACAAATTATATTTTTAATCTACACATTAAAATGTAATGTTGTATGTGGTATCTCATAAGGAGCCCATTTAATATGCATTTAAAATTTTATTTATTTGCATAATTTTATTATATATATGTTCTTGGCTTTAGTTAAATCGTGAGCTTAAATAATTTTTTTTTATTTCAGTACAATCTGTGACTGCCAACATTAATAACATCCCAACATTAACTGGTTCGAATTTTGTTGAATGGAAAGAATACGTGATCGTAGTCTTAGGCTGCATGGACTTGGACTATGCATTAAGGAATGATCGTCCCGCACCTTTGACCAGTGCTAGCACTATAGAGCAGAGGGCTGAATTTCAGCTGTGGGAGAAATCAAATCGCATGAGTCTAAGCATCTTGAAGCTATCTATACCGTCACAAATAAAGGGCTCAATAACAGAGAGTGAAGATGCTAGGAGTTTTCTTAACCAACTGGCAGACCGATTCACCTCAAATGAAAAGGTCGAGACTACCACACTTCTTACGAAGTTGGTAACCATGCGGTATAGTGGTAAAGGAAACATAAGGGGGTACATTATGGAGATGTCCAATATAGCGACAAGTCTGAAAGCACTAAAACTCGATATGCCTGAGAGAATGTTAGTGCATTTTGTCTTGATGTCTCTGCCTGCATGGTTCACTCCTTTTAAGATATCGTATAATACTCAAAAGGAAAAGTGGACATTGAATGAGCTTATTGCTCAATGCGTGCAAGATGAGGGGAGACTGAAGATTGAGACATCTGAAAGTGCTCACTTAGCATCTGGTTCTCAAAATGCGAGCAAGAAGCGAAAGAGGATCAATAACAAAAGTAAGGGAAAGCAAACTGCAGATTCTGGAGGCAATGACCATAACGAGCAAAAGAAGCAGGATAAGGAATCCACTTGTTACTTTTGCAAGAAGAAAGGTCATATGAAGAAAGACTGCCTCAAGTACGTCAACTTGATATCACATATCCATGTGTCAACTTGATATCACATATCCTCAAGTACGCCAACTGGCGTGTAAAGAAGGGTAAACTTTTCAACTTTGTTAGTTCATAAGTCAATTTAGCTATTGTACCCATTGACACTTGGTGAATAGATGTTGGTGCTACTACTCACATAAGTGTCACTATGCAGGGTTGTCTCAGGAACCGACTTCCACTTGATGGTGAAAGATACATATATACGGGGAATGGAAAAAAGGCTGCAGTAGAGGCTATTGGTGTTTTTAGGCTTTATTTAGGAACTGATGTTTATTTGGATTTGGAGAATACATTCATTGTACCGTCTTTCAGACGAAACTTAATTTCAATTTCTTGTTTGGACAAATCAGGTTATTCTTGTTCATTTGGAAATGAAATATTTAGTATTTTCTATAATTCAATTTTGATTGGGAATGGTTCCTTGGTTGATAAGCTTTATAAATTAAACACCTTTACTCCCACGATTGACAACGTAATAATGCATAGTGTAAGTACGAAACGTAAATTGACCAATGAGAATTCTTCTATGTTGTGGCATAGGCGTTTAGAACATATATCCAAACAACGCCTAGAAAGGTTAATGTCACATAGAATTCTTGATTCCCTTGACATGTCAGACTTTGATGTCTGCATAGAGTGTGTTAAGTGGAAGACAACTAACAAAAGGAACAAAGGGGCTAGCCGTTGTAGTGACGTTTTGGAGCTAATACATATAGACATTTGTGGACCATTCCCTAAGACATCTTGGAATGTACACACATATTTTATTAGCTTCATAGACGACTATTCTAGATTTGGCTATTTGTACCTTATTCATGAGAAGTCGCAATCTTTGGACATGTTCAAAAATTTTCAAAGCCGAAGTTGAACTTCAACTAGGTAAGAAAATTAAAGTCGTCCGATCCGACCGTGGAGGAGAATATTACGGTCGATATGATGGATCAGGTGAATAACGTCCAGGACCTTTTGTAAATTACCTTGCTGAGTGTGGGATTGTGCCTCAGTATACCATGCCTGGTACACCCAGTCAGAATGGTGTAGCTGAGCGTCGCAATCGAACCCTAAAAGACATGGTGAGAAGTATGATGGCTTTCACTTCTCTACCGGAGTCTTTGTGGGGTGAGGCACTCAAGACTGCAATTTACCTTCTCAATAGAGTACCTAGTAAGATAGTAACTAAAACCCCATTCGAGATGTAAACGGGTAGAAAGCCTAGCATTAGGCATTTACACGTCTGGGGTTGTCCAGCTGAAGCTAGGCCTTACAAGCCTAATGAAAAGAAACTGGATTCAAGAACTGTTAGCTGCAATTTTGTAGGTTACTCTGAGAGATCAAAGGGGTATAAATTTTATGATCCATCTAATAAATCCTTCTTCGAAATGGGAAACACCAAGTTTATTGAGGGCAGTGGGAGTGATAAAATCAGGGAAGTATCTTTTGAGGAAAGCGTTGGCAATCCTCCTATGGTTACTACTAGTGCAATCAGTAGTGGTATGGTTACCATACCACATATTATGGATATTGCACATCCAGTGAGCGTAGTGAACCAAGATATTCCCATGACTTCTCCAATGCAATTAGAGGAGCCTACCACTGAAATTGAAGTATTGCCTCATATTGATGAGCAACTACCTCAACCACCTCAAACACAATTGCCCTTAATGCGATCCACAAGAGAACGGAGAAGCACGAATTCTCATGATTATGTTTATCTCCAAGAGCATGAGTTTGATATAGGGTTGGAAAGTGATCCTACATCTTTCCAAGAAGTCAAACAATGCTCTAACCCTGAAAGGTGGATTAACGCCATGCAAGAAGAGTTGAAGTCTATGGCAGACAATGACGTTTGGGAACTTGTCGAATTGCTTGAAGGTTCGAAACCCGTTGGTTGTAAATGGATATTTAAAACCAAGCGAGATTCGAAGGGCAATATCGAAAGGTATAAGACTCGTTTTGTTGCCAAGGGATTCACTTAAAAGAAAAACATTGATTATAAAGAGACTTTCTCACCTGTGTCGACGAAAGACTCCCTTAGGGTAATCATGGCACTTGTAGCTCATTTGATTTGGAGCTACATCAAATGGACATAAAGACTGCATTCCTCAATGGAGACATAGAGGAGTCTATATATATGGTGCAACCGGAGAACTTTGAGTCCTCAGACTCAAAGAACCTAGTATGTAGATTAAAGAAGTCCATTTATGGTTTAAAGCAGGCATCCCGTCAATGGTACCGAAAATTTGATCAAGTGGTTACCTCATTTGGATTTAGAGAGAACCCCATTGATCAGTGCATATATGTTAAGTCCAGTGGAAGCAAGTTTGTTATACTTGTTTTGTACGTGAATGATATATTGCTTGTGAGCAATAATAAGGGTCTACTGCATGAAACCAAGTCATTTCTATCTGGTAAATTTGAAACGAAAGATCTTGGTGAAGCATCTTTTGTTCTAGGCATTCAGATCTGTCGTGATCGATCAAGAGGCATTCTTGGACTTTCACAACAAGCTTATATTGAGAAGGTGCTTATAAGATATGACATGCAGAATTGTACACCTGGTGACACACCTGTGTCAAGAGGTGACAAATTCAGTTTGCAGCAGTGTCCGCGACTTGAACTTGAAATAAAGGAGATGGAACAATTCCCATATGCATCAACAGTGGGAAGTCTCATGTATGCACAAGTTTGCACTCGACCAGATATAACATTTGTAGTTGGGATGTTAGGCAGATATGTTAATAACCTAGGACCGGCGCACTGGAAAGCAATTAAAAGAGTGATGTGGTATTTGCAATGAACTAAAAGACACATGCTCACGTATCGGAGGTCAGATCATCTGGAGGTGATTGGTTATTCAGACTTCGATTTTGCTGGATGCTTAGATAGCAGGAGGTCCACTTCAGGCTATATCTTCATGCTTGCTGGAGGGGATATATCTTGGAAGAGCGTCAAGCAGACGCTAGCAGCTACTTCTACTATGGAGGCAGAATTGGTAGCATACTATGAAGCATCCAATCACGGGATTTGGCTGCGGAACTTCATCACAGCATTGCATATCATTGATGGCATTGACAGGCTACTGAGGATCTACTATGATAATAAAGCTGTAGAAATTTATGCCAAGAATAACCGCAGTTCGTCGAAGTCCAAGCACATCGACATTAAGTTTCTAGTGGTTAAAGAGAGAGTTCAGAGTCGTCAGATTATGGTAGAGCACATCAGCACAGATTCCATATTGACCGATCCACTTACCAAAGGCTTGGTGCCCAAGGTGTTTCATGCGCATGTTGTGGATATGGGAGTTCTTCTTATGAAAGAAGAACTCATCTAGTGGGAGTCTGTATTTATGTTATTGCTCTATGTTAATAAAGACAAACATTTTTTTTATTTTGATTATTGTACGTACCTAAAGTTCAAAAATAATAATAGGAATTCATATGTTTGTTTGACACTCTGAATACGATATCATGATTTTGTTAAATACCGAATTTTAAGGGTTAAAAAGGGTGAATTTCGAAAATAGGGACCTAGTTGGAAATTACTGAAGTTGTTGGGTTTATTTGCAAAAAGCCAAAATTAAATTTATAAACCCCCCAAGCCCTAACTTCCTCCCCAATTCACTTCTTCTGCCGTTTTCTTCTAACCGCACCCGTCCCCTCCGGTTCTGCTCGACGCCCGTCGCCGCAGCCCGCACGCGCCGCGACCAGCGAGCGCCGCCGCCAGCCCTAGCCTTCTCCACTTCTTCTTCACTTCTCTTCTACTTCTCCTGTCTTTTCCGGCGCGCACGAACAGCGCATCGCAGCCGTGCGATTTCCTTCACACGCGAGCGAGGCGACGCCGAGGAGCCACCTCAGAGCGGCTTCAACGCCCGACTGCCAATTTCCTCTGCCTCGCGATTATAGCATCGCCGCCAACGCCTCCTCCCTGCTTGTCATCGCCCGAACCCTAGGCAACGATTAGGTAAGAATTCTTTTGCTCTGTGATTGGTTCTGCCGTGAGTTTTCTCATAATTCTAGGTATTCTGTTGTGTTGGTCGAGTTGGATCAGTGAAGTGAATTCCTGTTTTCAATTTTGTTTGCTCTAGTTTTTGTTGATTTGTATGTTGACCGAATGGTAAGATGATAGAATTGTTGGTGTCTTCTGATCAGTGGATGTAAGCAGAGGATGTTGGTTTTGTGATGGGTGGTTGTTCTGTTTGGCTAGGGTGCTGTAAGTGGCTAGAAGGATCTACAATGGTGTGTTGTATTATTGGGATAGGCTATGAGAGGTTGTGTTAAACTTGTAATCTATTTTGGAGTTGCTTGGAAGATAGCACGATGTTTCAAACGGGGTTTAAGTCATGTGCCACTAATGACCATGGGAATTTATTCCGTACCATTTGGGAAGTGGGATTTAATTTAATGACCTAATCCTGTAAATTGTGTTAGATAAATAGAGGTTATAATTAGGATTTGTCCTAATTTTATTTAGTATTTTGTTTAGCTAATTTGTTGATTTTATAATTAGCTAAACTTTATCATTCGGTACAGGACCTTGAGTTGGATACGCACGGTTGATCGTAGAAGGTTCTCTTTTACGGACGTTCTACAATTATAAGGCGGGTATTTCTCCTTTGTACTCGAGTAGTTCTTTTACCTTAAAGCATGGCTAGTTTATGTCTTATAGGTTGCTTGACCTTGTTCTTTGTCGTTATTTAAACATCGCCGTTGAGACTTATTCTTCGTTGATCTTCGAGTATTCCAAGTTTGTATCCGTACAGTCCTCTATTGATTTTCTGTTCTGTAAAGTGTCACTTGTACGCGAGCACTTAGAAATCCATTAAACATAATAAGGTTTATTTGACATTAGAAATACCCTACCTAGTAGTGTAGATGCATAATCGTTGGATTTCGGTTTCTGGTTGGTTGTATCGATGCATGTTCCACTCGTTGGATTTTATTGCATCGTGGTTGCTTCGGTTGTTCGTGCATCGTATATCATGCACCATACTTGCACGTTGCATACTAACGACTGTTGGCTTACATTTGGTTAAGCCATCGTTAGTCATATTGTTGCTCGATTCACTCAACCACATGTTGTCATGGTAGTGGTTGGAGTGCGAGTGTTTGTCCTGTCATGCCAGACAGTGACACCCTCACCGTTATTTTAGAGGGATGAGCTGTTGGTGGCTCACCTTCACCGTTGTTTATAGAGGGATATTGCAGCTGTATAGCTCCCCCTATGTATAGGGGTTGGAGTGTAGACTCCCCAGCATCCTGTCCACTCAACCACGCCATATGTGGTATTATTGTTGTTGTTGGTTATTGTTTTTGTTGGAGTGGTACAGTTGTCACAGCCCTACCCACTCGATCACACAGATGGGATGTGTTGACGGCTTGACTGGCGTCAGGGGTGACACATGTCATTGCATCATGTGCATACGTATTTTTTTTTATGCATTTGCTTGTGTTTGATGTACTTATATGAGCTATGATTGTTGCATATGTTTGACATGCATGTATATCTTGATATTATTGTTGTTGAGTTATTCTATATCTGCTTAGTGCTTATCCGGATTTTATGCTATGTCGTTTTACTATATGTTATGCATGATTAGGTTTCTATATTTTCTTATGGACTGTACCCTGTTAGATTCTCTACCTGGTTATCTTGTATTATGCCATGCTAATTGTCTACTCATATACCCGCAGAGTCCGCCCGGACTCACCACCCCTGCTTTCCTTTTTGTTGTTTCAGATAGCAGGTAGACGTATTTCTTGGAGCCAGGAGATGATCCAGTTGCCAGCCTCCAGTCCCTCGGTTCCACCGTGTCGGTCGTTTTGGTTTGATTTAGTATTTGATTTATTTCGCAGTTATTTTTATTTGTCAGGTATTAGTTTGATTTTGTCGTATTCACTGGTATATAGACTTTCTTTATGTTATTGATGGCTGAGTCATCCATTTATTTCGTTTCGATATAAACTGCGTGAGTGTGCCTTTTATTTATATATTGTGATACCAGCCGCTTGTGGTTGAGCTTTATTGGTGAGATGTCATGTATAAATGCCCCATATTGTCCGCCGTACAGGGGAGATGCTGCCCGATTTTCGAGGAAGCATGTGCCTCTGGGGGCGTGACAGATTTACTACTGCTGTTTAGCATTTGGTGTTTGTAAATATGATACAGATTCCTTTTGGAATCATAAAGTTTGGATCATGATTTGCTGCTGCAGTTTAGCATAAGGTGTTTGCAAATATGATCACTCTTTTGAGTCACTTTGGACCAGTTGAAAATTGACATGTACTGATCACATTTCATATAATTTCAACTCTATACATCCGCATCTTGATCTATGTCGTTAATGACATTGGTATTGTGATTACTGTTGGGGCTTGTTACGATCATATTCAGTAGCTATAACCTCTTTAGTCCTATACCAATGAAGTTAATGAACCAGATTGTTTATAGGGGTATCTTGTACCCATAAAGTTTGATATCAACTAAAGTTTTGCTTGTATTTACTATACAACTCACATATAGCCCAAGTGGAAGATTGTTGGATATTATTATTATCTCTATTAGGTGAGCTTATTTGTAAGTTGCACAAGTAAATACAATCTGAGTCATTAAAGTGATCTAACTTATGTTTATTGGGTTTCGGATTATTGGATGCGGGTTCAATGTATAGAACCCTTTAGACCAATCTGTTATTATCTATGGGCTGATAACAGATTGGATTGCTATATAAAGGGGAGGTCCCCAAGGGTTTAGGTGATCTTCATGACCTAGTTTCTTGTTCCCCATTGACAAGAAATTTTACGGCGCCGTCAAACCTAAGCCCCTTGGAACATTCTCCTTCTTCTTTCCGCTGCATCTTGTTCCACAGGGATCAAGCCGATGACGCTACGACAAGGACAATGGCTCTACAATCAGGTTCCTTGTCTTTCGGTTTGTATCTTATATTTTGTTATGTCATGATTCGATGAAACAATAGATCCATGTTCATGTACATTATGTTTTCTCTTCGAGTTCTTATTTTGTTTCTAAAATTCATGCAGTTAGAAGAAAACACAATGTTCTATCTCCTTGATCCTATCAATTTACATCAACCTTGATCCTATCAGCACTAGAGGCAACAACAACCTTGATTAAGTCCTCTTCTTTTTGCACTAGCATCGAGCACATCAAACCAATTGCTTAATCAATTTAATTGTGGTTAAAAAATTGAAAAAAAAATGATAAAGGGACGCCTATTGTCACTTAAATTCATGTGTTCAAGAGCTCTAGGAAATCTAATTCCAGCCTCCGACTTCGCATATCGCAATGTAGAACCCTTCCAAAATTATTATCTATGCTATGCTGGTTAAAGCAATGTAGAATGATCATCTCTTAATACCTTAGCAAGGTAAATTTTGAAAAATGTTTTTTAGCACCTTTTGGATCAAACCCTTGCACTCCCTTCGCTCTTGCAACACCACCCTCGCCTAAACCATTCGATAAATACAAAAAAAAAATCGGGGAAACAAGGAAATCAGACCAATTTTATGTTAATAAAAAAAGCTTCGAGAAAAAACAATCATATCCTATCACCAACAAATTTGCTCCTAGAGAGATCAACGAGGAAAAGGAGAAGCCTATTCGCCCCTATGAAGGGAATGAAGTCAACGATGCTGGACCGAGTCGTACTTATATTTGACGGAATAATAGAAAATATCTTTTTATTATGATAAATAATTATAAAATTCAGCTTGTAAATAACAATAAGTCACACGAACAGAAGTCGGCCCCTGGGTGGTGTCGTGTGCGATTGTCACAACGCGATTAGGTAGACGAACAATCGTTGTTACACGATTAGAACGTAATTAGTGTCAAATATTATAAGACAAAGAAAAATTCAGAGAAGAATATTAAGATTACCTTTTATTTGGTGAATCTGTGTTTAGTGTTGCGTGTTGTAGGACGAAAAACAAAATTTGGAAAGAAAATTAAAATTACCTCTTAGCTCTTATTCGATGGATCATATTTTAGTGAAGAAAATACCAAAGAAGAAGTTATATATAAAAAAGTGTCATATATCGGTGCATGCATTCGAAATATCAGAGTGGACTTTATGAGATTGGACTTTAGCTCGTCTGTCCCTTTCAATTTTTTTTTTGATATAATAAAAAAAATAGACCCCTAAAAATCTGAGTCCTAAGGGAAATTGTCTACTTACCTTATGGACGGTACCGTCCAGGTGCCAGAGCGCTCTAAGATGGATTGCTAACAGTCTCTAAGATGGTTTTTATAAACATTCTAAATATATTTTCTTGTTTCTTTTAGTATCTGCTCGAAATCGAATTTCATACTCAATTTTAATAAGATAGTGAAGCCACCTAACAGGCGCAAGATTCGATCAGAAAGAAACTACTCCTGATCAAGTCCGAGGATAAGAAGGCGGAGTCACATAATTACTCTGGGCTGAACATTTGAAGGACGTTGGTTGATGTGCGAGGAGTGGCAGGGGTGCAGGGTAAGAATTATAAGGATCTTTATATGAAAATAATAAAATTATAATAAAAAAAATAGGATCCCTTCTAGTCATCCATGCGAAAAATTCATATAAAATTTTATTTAAAGAGTTATATCTTTGATGTGTACTCTTAGTTTATCCCGGTAATCCTTGATTTGCTAGATCTCTACACAATCAGGATGACAGTGTCTCTAATAATATCCACACAAATACGATCTTGGCTTCGGAGATGAACCACTTTAATTATGCTAA
Source organism: Boesenbergia rotunda (assembly GCA_024364735.1). Lineage (NCBI taxonomy): Eukaryota > Viridiplantae > Streptophyta > Magnoliopsida > Zingiberales > Zingiberaceae > Boesenbergia > Boesenbergia rotunda. The sequence continues at coordinate 38,643 of JAGFNQ010000796.1, read as the reverse complement.
CAATTTGGGATGGTTCACAAGACAAGAGGACCAAAAACATACCTTATATGTTTTGGTCAAGAAGGAGAAGAGGAAAAAAAAGGATTAAGTTCAATAACCTTTTCATTCCACCAACATGGGTCTTTTATAGTCGAGCTTTAGAATACAAAAGTCTTTGGCTTTTGGTCTTCTCAAACTATTAATGTCCATTAATCTCAATGAATACCAAAGTCTCTTGGTATTCTTTTAACCTTTTATATTCATCCAATGAATACAAAGGTTTTTGGTCTCTTGGTCTTCCTCTTTAATAATGTTCATTAAATCCTTTTAATGAACACCAATCTCTATTAAGTCGGTGAGCCTAATCTAAATGAGTACTCTAACTTAGATTAGACTCAATCCCATTATCCAATTGGATTCATTTGAGTCTAACTCAATTAATCTAATTTTAGATCACATTTTAGTTAAACTAAAAATAAATTATCTCCGAAACATCATGCACTTTGTATGTGATCCAATATGTTCTCGTAACGTTGGCAATGTATCTAAACTGTTGTAGACACATAAATAATGAACAACATTTAACAATGTATCATTGTTACCCAAATGACGAAAAAGTCGAGATCTGACCTAACATTTCCGTGTCTAATATAATGTATGACTTTGTTCTTCTATCCTTGATATCTATATTGATCAATAACGCATAGATCGTGTCATCATTTTATTAATCTTTGTGTTTCTTGATCTCTAAGTAGACTCAGCTCAATATCTCGTATAGACTCATTTGAGCATGACCATGCGTTTTATTGATCCTACTCGATCAAGGGGCCCACAGATATCACTCTCGTCATATAGGAGGGATAGATCTCATCTACATCACTCACATCTCTTCGCATAATTCATTGCATACTCAGAAATTGACTTTATAGGTCACCCTATTACAGATGACATTTGAGGATATTAAAGTATATAACTCCTTATGTAAGGAAACATAATAACTTCAGATGTAAGGACTATTCATACCAATAGTCACTATGAGAAAGTTTATGATACTCATATAACAATCCATGAAATTTTCTCATGACGGGTCAATTCAGTACATATTCTCTAATATATACCCAAGTGTCAATTTGATATTTCATATCCATGACTTGTGAGATCAAGTCATCAATTGACCTACATGCTAGTCTCAACTCATTAATATTGCCCTTGTATATTAATGTTTGACTAAGAACATTTAGGATTAGTGTCTCGACAGTCTCTCATAATTAATTCAACCAATTGATGTGTTGTAGATTATAACCTACTATTCTAGGACATTATTATATTTATTCAGCTGGAACAAGCATGAAGTAAATATAATAACCAAACCATTGTCTTGTTATTCATAAGACATGGTACTTTATGACCTAAATTAATCAACTCTTGATTGACTCTTTGGACTTACACCAATAATCTCCCATTAGCACTAGAGTAATTACTGAAGTATATAATACCAAGTGAGCTAGAGTGACCATCATGCTTTCTCTATGCTAAAGCCATGGTCGGTGGGTATACAACGTTAGCATCTGTTGGTTCCTTGTCTAGTCCCACATCTCCTCTAAATATCAAGTAATAATCTTTAGTTCGTTTCACGCATATAAGAATATTCTTGACAGCAATCCAATAGCATTCACCGAAATCTGACTAGTATCTGCTCGTTATGCTCAATGCATATGAGCCATCAGGGCAAGTACAGAACATGATGTACATGATATACCCTATAGCAGATGCCTATGGAATCTGAACTATGTGGTCTCTATCCTCCTTAAAAAAGGTACATTGAGTCTTCGAAAGACTCACACCATGTGATATCGGCAGAAATCCCTTCTTAGAATTCTACATGGCAAAATAATTAAGCACCTTGTCAATATATGTACTCTGATTTAGACCAAGCAATCTGTTAGATCTATTTCTATAAATATTGATGTCTAAAATGTAGGTTGATTCACCTAAGTCCTTCATTGAGAAACAATTTCTAAGCTATGTCTTCACAAACTGTAGTGAAAGGATATAATTTTCAACAAGGAATATGCCATCTACATACAAGATGAAGAAGATAACTATGCTCCCACTAACCCTCTTGTAGACACAAGGTTTATATTCATTCTTGATAAAACCAAATGATTTGATTGCATCATCGAATCGAGGATTTCAGCTTCGAGAAGCTTGCTTTAGCCCATAAATGAACCTTTGCTACTTACATACTTTTTCGACATTTTTTGAATCTACAAAACCCTCAGGTTGTGTCATGTACACATCCTCGAGTAGATTTCCATTAAGAAATGCAGTTTTGACATCCATCTGCCAGATTTCATAATCATGGTAAACTACAATAGCAAACATGATCTAAATAGACTTAAACATCATAACTGGTGAAAATGTTTCATTATAGTCTATATCATGAATCTACTTAAACTCTTTAGCTACTAGTCGCCCTTTATAGGTATGCATAAGACCATCCATGTCAATCATTTTCTTAAAGACCCATTTACACCCAATGGGTTTGATCCCCTTAGGTAGATCAACTAAAGTCCATACTTGGTTAGCGTACTTATCAATTATGCAATCTAATTTTATTTTCTTCTTGATGATCCACTTGCAACCTAGTGGTTTACTTCTTGGAAGAAGATCTATATATTCCCAAGTGTGATTTTTCAAGATAAATTCTATGTCACCCCCCCAGAGGCCTATGCCTACTTAAAAATTGGGCAACATCTCCCCTATACGACGAACAATATGAATCTCATAATACATCCATCTCAACACAATAAATAAACACAGCCTCACATGGCCAACAACAACAGTATTTAAATAATAAACTCACATCAATGCAATTACTAACATCAACACTATAAATAATAAGCATAATAACTCCTACAACAAATGCAAGCAAAACAAAAGTCCAACGGAAATAAATACAAATCTAACGAATAAGAAAATATGAAACATGAAACAAATCAAACCTACTTGACTCTATGAGACTGATAGATGGGCCCTCTCTTGGCGGCACGAGACGCCACTATCGACTACCTAAAACAAAAAGAAGAACGAGGGGTGGTGAGTTCGAAGTGGAAAAAGGTGAATCGCTCACTCCCAGGGGGGTGAGTTCGAGCTTGAACTCTATGTGTACAATGAATAAATCAACACATGGTGTAAATAAGATAAATCAAACAGATAGAAATAAGGTATACAGTTTCTGGAATATAGAACATAAATTAAATGCATAACATACCTGTGGGGCATGATCAAAAATCCCTATAATAAATCAATAAGCTGCTTATATATATACTACTAAGTATATTCAGATCATATAATAAATATAAATCAAGTTCACATATGCACGTCAATCTAATGCATAATCATAGTTCAAATATATGGAAGATGCATTTGATGGGGTTGAGCATCTCATAGTTGACACGTGGAATAAAGAAGTTATGTCTCAAGGTCCACCGAGTTTGAACGACTCTCTCGAACTCCCGAGACCTCCTCGGTAGGGCAGGCTCCCGAGACCTCCTCGGGAGGGTAAACTCCTGAGACCACCTCGGGCAAGCAAACTCCCTAGACCCCCTTGGGAGGGCAGATCCCTGAGACCAACTCGGGATGGTGTCAGCCCGAGACCTCCCCAGGAAGATAGGCTCCTGAAGCCCTCCCAGGAGAGGAAATTTTCTGAGACCCCTCGGGAAAGCGGAGCCCCAAAAAGTCATAGACCCGATAACCCGACTCCAATAACCGTTACCCTTTCCTATTCAGGAAAGGTGAAGGATAATTATTGTCATTTACATATGATAATTAAGGCTCCATAATCGCGAGAGTCGTTACCTAAAGGCTATCAGGTAATCGACAAGCACGGGACGTGTAGGAGAACGTGCGATCAAGCCTACAGGTATATAAGGTACTTCAACCCCCCAAGTAAGGGGGTTACGCTCATCTTACTCACAACTCCTCCTTAGTTCTTTTCCTACAATATACTCGAGTGCTGACTTGAGTGTCAGAGTGGGATCCACTGGAAAAGCTCTGGCGTGTTCCCATTAACGCTCGTGTTAATCTCGCAGGGTGAGATCTCCTTCCCTTTCATCACCATCCTAGTGGACTGGACTCTGGTGACAAGTCGTCCACGTTAATTTCTTCCGGAACATGTTTGGCGCCGTCTGTGGGAAATCATAAATAAAAGCACCAGAAGGAGCACCGATGGCAGAGCCGGAGGGACAATCCATCATTTTGACGAAAGAAGAATTGGACCGCCTGGTAGCCAACGCTATCAAATGGGCGCTCGAACAGCACCAAATCGAGCAAGCCGCCTCACGGAGAGTGGCTTCTGGGCAGGGGGAGATCCCCAAGATCTCCACATCACATCCTCAACATCGGAGATCTGTCTCACCACTGGTGGGACACGCGGGAGCAATTCCTGTACACTGGCTAGATTCTCTAGGAGATTTGGAGAAGACCAACTTAGTAGCCTCCAGCGCACTGAGGCAGGAAGAAGGACTAGGGAAGAGAGACGAACCTAAAGCCTTCCAAAAGGCACCCTCTACTGCTTTCTCACTGGAGATCATGGAAGATCCCATGCCGAAGTAGTTTCGCGGGCCTGGAATTGCCGACTACGATGGGAAGACAGATCCTGAGGATCACGTCTATAAATTTGAGAACGCGACCCTTTTACACCAGTATATAGATGATGTTAAGTGCCGAGTGTTCTTGAACACTTTGTCCGGAGCCGCTCAGAGATAGTTCCAGAGACTGCCGCAAGGTTCTATAAACTCTTTCCTGGAGTTTAAAACTGTATTCTTGTATCATTTTGCAAGCAACCGTCAGTATCAGAAGACGGTGTTGAACCTCTATGCCCTCAAGCAGAAGGCGAAAGAACATCTGAAGGATTACATACAGAGGTTCAATCGAGTAGCGCAAGACGTGCCAACTGTGACATCGGAGATCCTGGTTAGCGCCTTCACCCAGGGTCTCTCCGAGGGGGAATTCTTCCGATCATTGGTGAAGAAGCCGCCAACTAGTTTCGACGACTTGCTGGGGCGCTCTGTCAAGCATGTCAACATTGAGGAAGTGCAACACACTCGTCGGAAAGAACCAGACGGAGCTCCTGCGCCGACACTGATCCGGTCGGAGATAAAGGAAACACTAGCACCGGTCCAAGCAAAAGACTCTTGGTAAGGAAGAAATCACTGGGTTGGTACGAAAAGGCTTGTAGAGACGGTGGATACTCAAGAACTAGAACTACCGAAAAAGTACTATGATTTCCATGGCAGTACCACACATTCCACAGAAGAGTGTCACGCCTTGAAGAAGAGGATGGTGGAGGAAGCAGATGACAAACCCCAAAAACGATGGAAGGAAATGGGGTATCGTCGGAGGTCCTTGCGATGGAGTCTTTCTCCCCGCAAGCGGCCATCAGGGGGTGAAGGACCCCGGTGACCATCCCGATCATGGTCCAGAGGGAGAAGTCGGGAGGTGGCGCCTCGTCGATCACTCTCCCCTGAGTGAGATCCCAGGAAGAGCAAGGCCCCTATGCGAGGCCCTCCTTCAGGCCACGTAGGGGTGATCTCCGGAGGTCCTATGGGAGGAGATTAGAACCGAGCAAGGAAGGCTCATACTCGACGGCTGGAGAATTACTCCATCGTGATGAGTAGTAGCCAGTGCAGAGGCCCTGTCATCTCCTTCGACCCAGATGACATGGAGGACGTGGAGATGCCTCATGAGGACGCATTGGTAATTCTCGCACGCATAGCTAACTATGAAGTTAAGCGTGTCTTCGTGGATACAGGTAGTTCTGCGAACATCCTATATAAGGCGGTCCTGGATCAGATGCAAATCGATGAAGACGAGCTGCGGCCGGTCTCCACTCCACTCTTCGACTTCATAGGATACCGGGTGCAACCGATAGGGCAGATCTCCCTATCTCTATCATTGGGAGATGACACGCTGGAGTGGACAAGGAAGACTCCCTTCCTGGTCGTGGATGCACCCTCATACTACAACGCTATCCTTGGATGTCCCACGCTCAGTGTGTTCCAGGCGGTAGTCTCAGTCTATCATCAAAAGATCAAGTTCCCGATGGGCGATCATACAACCGAGTGCAAGGGAGATCAACTGGCTTCCCGGCGATGTTACAGTGGGGAGGTCAGCTCTGAAGCTTGAAAGAACCTGAAGGCTGAAGAAGCTTTACAAGTTGATCTCGCCAACCCTCGAGAGGAGGAAGGACTAAAGGAAGAACGGAGGGAGGTCGAGAGTGAGGAAGTCTAGATACAGCCTCACCATACGGGGGGAGTTACAAAGATTGTTGCTGACCTCCCACCGGAGTTGAGAAGCTGACTGATCGAGTGCTTGCAGAGCCATCGGGATGTGTTCGCTTGGGCTACTAAGGAGATCCAGGGAGTCCCCCCAGCCTTGGCCATACATCATTTGCATGTGACCCCCGGGGCTCGACCAGTGAAGCAGAGACGAAGGCATTTCGCGCTTGAGCAGGACAGGGCTATCAGATAGGAGGTCACCAAGTTGCTGAAGGCTGGCCATATAAGAGAAGTTCAATTCCCAACTTGGTTGGCTAATGTAGTACTTGTCCCTAAGCCCGGGGGTAAATGGCGGGTGTGTATTAACTTTAGAGATCGCAATAAAGCCTACCTTAATGACTACTACCCTCTGCCTCGTATAGATAGACTAGTAGATTCCACCTCTGGTTGTGAGTTTATTTCCATACTGGACGCTTACCAGGGGTACTACCAGGTTCCTCTCGCGCCTGAAAATCAAGAAAAGGTCATCTTTGTGATTGCAGATGACACATATTGCTATAACGTTATGTCTTAACTACGATGTTTGTTTGCATGCTTGTTTAGTTTTGTTAAAATATTTAACAGTCGTTGTGTGAGTGTAGTTACCTCTACAAATACATGAAGGAAGAAAATATGGTTGAATGTCTTATTTGTGGATTCCGGTGACATACCTACATGTAGTGAGCCTGAAGATGGTGGTAAATTATCACAAAATATTACTGCTCAGTTAGAAGCATTGAATAGAAATAGCATCTGCTTCATCCCATACAACACTAGGTAAGATTTTAATTATTTATCGATTCCGGCCTACTACATACTAGTCAATGGTATATCATTATTTTTTTAGGTATAATTAGATCTTGATTATCATAAATGAAGATAAGGATATGATATATTTATTAGACCCTATGAATAATAAGAATTGAGACCATGCTTGAAAAACTATTTTGACCAAGTAGATAGTAGATTGTCCTAATTGTGAATATAGTCAGGTACAAATATGAAAACATAATTTTATATTTTTTACAATGTAATGGGAATAAAATGCACAATGTTTCGAGGGGTATTTCAAAAGCACCTAATTTTACACAATTGGCGATATATATTTTAACTATGTAATTAAACATCAATTAATAATTCTTATTATTTAAATTGTAACTAATAGAATTACCTTTTCAATTTCATCAGCGTAATCTAAAATAAAGTTATGATGTTGAATATGGATATTATATAATGTGCTGCATAAAGGAAGTAGTCTTGATCCATAGTTAAAGAGGAAAATGAATTTCTTCTTCCTGAATTGATAGTTTTTTTTCTTACGTGTCAATAACTAACTGTTATTCAGCCAAATCAAACCTGAATTTGAGCCCAAAGCTCCCCCAATTCCTGGATTAATCACATACCTATGCAGTCATTTTCGATCACCAACTATCAATTTATGAAATATATTAAGTCTTCAATCACCTTTTATACATGTTGCTGCCATTCAGAGTTATCATTTATAGAAAACCTAGCCTGATTACCATTTGCCGAAAACTCATAATATCTCTACGAGTATTTGATGAAACTTGTGACACTAGCAGTTTAGCATTAGTGCTGCAAAACTAGAAATAAATGCACATATAAGCACACACAGGTTTCTATGGAAAACCCCTAAAAGGATCATAGGTTTTTGTCATGGTAAAAACTCACTAATCAATAGGAAAAGAATCCATGTAGTTTTTGACCATGAACAAGAAATAACATCTAGACAAAAAAGGGTTTTATTGGGTGGTTTTGTAGCTGCATTAAATTTGTTTGAAACTGAATTTCAATCTGTTTGAAGCTAAAATGCTTCCAATTAAGGTTCTAGCTATTGCAGTACTTAAGGCTCATTTTTGAATTGCATTCTGTTTGAAACTGAAATGCTTCCAACTATTTGAAACTGAAGATAATGTACCAACCTATTTTTTATTGTACACGTGTAAGCTAATTTTTAGTTGCATTTTATAATTGTTGATCATAATATAGTTGTATTTTATCCATGGACATATATTTCGATGTATTTTATATTATTTGTAGTTTTTCTTCAATGATGCTAATAAATATTAGTTATAAACCAGGTTTGAAATTTTTTTAATTTTTTATATTGGTGCAAATATATTATATTTATGTTATTTATTTCAAATTTCTATTTCAATTTGCAGGATTAATTAAGATTCAGTATTACAATCAATGTTAGTATGATAAAATTAGAAATGGATTGAGCGAATTTGTGTACTTGTGTGAGGGTACCTTACGTGTCGATTGTGATATAAATTTTTAAGTTATATTTAATAATTTATGGATACATATTTGAGTATAGTTGATCAAACATGTCTTTTATTTGAGTGTTGTTGGTTAAATATGTTTTTTTTAATACACTTTTAGATTGTGATAGATATTTATGTTATATTTATTTTATTTTGTGATAAAAATATTTTGTTCAATTATAATTGTGTTGCAATAAAATATAATCAATTACTTCTACACTACGAATAATGGTAGAGTAATACAATATAAATAACTTTGATAAATTAAAATAGTGACGAAATTAAAAAAAAATATTTACTTCGTCACAGTTCAAATTACTCGTATAAATTACTTTGTTAAATTAAAATTGTATTACAGTAAAATATGATCAATTACTTTTATACTATAAATAAATGGTGAAGTAATACACTACTAACGACTTTGACAAAATTAAATAGTGACGAAGCTAAAGCAAACATTTATTGCATAACAATTTTAAAAAGTGTGACGTCATATAAATAATTTATTTTATCAATTAATGTAATCTATGAAGTCATATATGATCAACTACTTCTGTAACTTTATGGAACCGATGAAGTAAAAGAGTATTTTTGTCACACCCCCAGGGCACATGCTTACTCGAAAATCGGGCAACATCTCCCCTATACAGCAGACAAGTTGGGACATATAATATATAATTTTCACACACATATAGCTCAGCCACACACGGCTGGCATCAAAATAGCAAGTAAATCCACAACCACGCAGTTTATGTCAATATTAATGATAACCATAACTAAAACTTAAATATCGCAAAACCTTTAACGTCTTTTAGCAAAAATAAAGCTAAGCGAAAGTCTGAATATAAAGAAAAACTCCAACATGAGTCCAAAATAAACATATCGGACCAATAAAAACATATCCAGTCTATGAAGTAATTACGAAAAATAATGAAAATGCAGAAACAAAGTACTGCGATAGTAAACCAAATATGGAACAAACTCGACACCGTGGGACTGACAACTGGATCCTCTCCTGGCTCCAAGGAATGCAACTACCTGCTACCTGAAACAAAAATAAGAAACAGGGGTGGTAAGTTCGGACGGACTCAACGGGTATATGAATAGACCAAAGCATGACATCATAAAAATATAAGAAATAACAGAATTCAACATAGCGCGGTCTCTAAGAAATAGTGGACACCAAAGCACGTATAACACAACATAAAACATATAGGGTATCATAGTATCTACCAACATGCATGTCAACCAAATGCAGCAACCATAGCTCATATAAATGCAACAAACACAAGAAAATGCATAAATGCAATAGATGTATATGATGCAATGACATGTGTCACCCCTAACGCCAGTCAAGCTGCCAACACATCACATTTGTATAGCCGAGTGGGTAGGGTTGTGACAACTGTACGTACTCCAAAGAATACCATAGATATATGTGGTTGAGTGGACAGGATATTAGGGAGCCAACTACTCCAAAACCCCGATATATAGGGGGAGCTATCAATAGCTCTGATATCCCTCGGAAACAACGGTAAGAGTGTCAATTGTTTGCCTACAACTCCAACATCCACTGTACATGAGTGGTCGAGTGTGACGTAATAGGACGGTTTCTCCCACTCTAGCAACTACCACAACAAGTGGTTCAGTGGCAAAGTAACTAGATGACTGACGATGACTTAACCATATGGAAGCCCAACAATCGTCAGTATGCAACAGTACAAATATGGTGCATGATACAATTGCACAAACAACTGAATAACAACGAACAACCGAATATCAACAATACAACTACAAAAGCAACAAACCAGGAATCAACCAGAAAACTAACGAATAGGTAACTAAACTAATAGGTAAGGTGTCTCTAATGCAACCATCCTAGTGGTGTTTAATGAACAACTAAGTACACGCGTACAAGCGATACTTTATAGAATAGAAAATCAACGATAGACTGTACAGATATAAATTTTTGATTTAAACTCGAAGGTCAAATAAGAAAGGTACAACAGGCGATATAAAATAACAACAACAAGGAACAAGGTCAAGCAGACCTATTTAGACATAACAAGTCATGCATTTAAGGTAAAAGAACTACAAGACTACAAAAGAGAAGTACCCGCTTTTATGTAGAACGTTAACAAAAGGAGAATTGTTAGGACCTTGGCGTTAAGCTAGAGGAGGGTGAATAGCTTTTCTTTGATTTTGTCTACAAGAATGTAAGCTAAAGTACAAAACAATAATAAACAAGATCAATTAACAAAAGAAAACAATGTTAACTCCCTTGATTTACTTAGTATCCATCTCCAAGAGGTGACTAATCCAAGGATACACACCACACAAGCAATCTTCACTATGATCTTCTCCTTAAAGGTGGAGAAACCCTCACAAGATGCTCACTTCTTCTTTTATAATATGAGATTTAGAATATGAGGAAGAGAATAAGCTTTGGGCACTTAGAATAGGATTTAGCAATCAAGATCCGTAACCTATTCATGCCCCCAAAGCCTCCTCTTAAATAGAGGAGAGAGTTGTTAAACAAACAGCTCAACTCGATATCAGTCGACTAGCAACGAGGGTCGGTCGACTGACCCCTCAACTAACGGCTAACCTAATGGCTCTTTTTCGAACACACCAGTCGACTGGTCCCTGGACCAGTCGACTGCTCCAGGTTGTTCGAAACTCACAGAAAGATGAGTCGACTGGTGCCCATACCAGTCGACTGCTACAGTGCACCCTTAGTAGTATCAGTCGACTGGTCCCCTTGCCAGTCAACTGCTCTACTTACAAATGCACTCTTAACCTTGCCGGAGTTTACCCTTCGCATATGCCTTGAAGTCCACTTCCTTGGTTTGCCCCTTGAAGTTCTCTTCCTTCGGCTCTTATCCCTCGGATGTGCACACAAGCCCGCGGCTTGCCTCCATACCATCCTTCGCGTATGCCTTTGAAGTCTACTTCCTTGGCTCACCCTTGAAGTCCTCTTCCTTGGCTCTCGTCCCTCGGATGCTTCACTTCGTTACTCCATGTGTGATTCATCAAGTCCTGCACTACTCAAGCACACATATCAAATCAAGATGAAAACCTAACTTAATCATATTGGCACACACATCAAAACCCATGACCCCCGATTAACCTTGGGTCGATTGCACCAACAATCTTCCCCTTTTTAATGTGTGACAATATGTTTAAGTTAGGTACTAACATAACAATTGAAAATTAAAATGATAGTATACTAAGAAGCATAAACATACATCCTCCCCCTTAACCTATGCTTTATCACAAGATTTTTAATTTTTCCGACAAACATAAAGAGTTAAGTTAAAATCTAACTTAAACCTTTCAATTCTCCCCCTTTGACACCATCAAAAAGATTGCTCCAAGCAATATTACCTATTGGTATCAATTTGGGACAAGTTTCATATTCTAAAAAAGCTCAGAAATCAGAAACTACCTGTGCTAGTCGACTGATTCAGTTATCAGTCGACTGGTGGCTTCGAATAGCCAATTTACAAAAACTTCAGTCAACTGCCCCCTGGGCTAGTCAACTGATACATATCAGTCTGAAAATTTCAGCCTTTGAGCCAAAATTCAGAAATGCATGAATAATTCCAGAGAATTCGAAAAATCATAAAACTTTGCAAACATATTTCTTATGATGTATTCTAACAGAGAAAAATACATTTTCATAAAAAATCTAAACATGTTTGACTTTTTGATCAAAACTCAAATTCTTTGAAAAACACTCTATATTGTATCAACCTTGCATTCTAGTTTTGAAACCATGTATTTTGCAAACTTATGCCATAGCAAATAAAACACAAAAATATTTTCAAATCACTTGAAATGTCCAACAATATGATGAACCAGGCAGCAGACAAATTGAACCTGGGGTGACCGGCCCGGCCCCATGGAAGTTTCCCACCGGTCACCAGGGTAAATCGGGAAGCGCTCGCGGTGGCCAATCTAGAAGCCCAGCGGCCCAGAGTTCGCGCCCCATTTGGAGGAAAAATTCCTGCAAAATGCGCCGTAGCTGGGGATCGAACCGTGGATGCGTGGGTTAACAACTAATGACCTTACCGCTGCACCATAGCCCCGGGGGCCTTGAAATGTCCAACAATGATCTATGGGCAAGATGTCAATTAATTATACATTTGTTTCTCCCCATAGTTGGTCTATTTTCAATAATGTGATACATCCAATAACTCAATAAAATGTCACAAGCATAAGTGAGTTATTTGTATCATCCTAACATCTCATATGCATGAATACAATCATAAAGCAAGGTAATATGAGATGTTTTAAAGGTAAGTCTTATTTAGCCCATTTTATCAAGAATTTCTACTATGGGCTACATACTCCCCCTTAATGTCTCAAGTCAACCAAATTTCAAAAATTTAAAATTCTAATACCATGGTTGACTTTACTCAACATCCTCTAATCCTTGAGGATTGACTTTGGTACCCAATAAAAATGTTTTCTAATTAGGTTACCAAGTACTCCTTAGGGATCCATTTTTTACTTAGGGTCTTAGTCTTTACTTGTCCTCTAGCAAGTAAACAATAATAGGTTTTTCCATTGCTAGACTTCCCAAAACCTAATCCCTCTTTCTTAAAGCTTGCCCTTTGGCTCTCAATTATCATATCTAGTGTCTTTGAGCCAATTTCAAATTTCGTAAGGGCTTTGATAAGGCTATCTACCTTTTCTCTTAAACCCTTATTTTCTTCTTCTAAACATGAGTCATTTGAAATGGAAGAAGAAACATGTACATCATCCTTAATTTCCATAGATTCTAATTTTTCCTTTAACATGCAAATCTCATTTTTCAAACACTTAATTTTCTTTCTAGCATTAAACAAATCATCATTAGTGCTAGAGATAATTTTCACAAGTGTAGTAGTGGGTAGTTTGTATACCTCACTTACCGAGTCGTCCGAATCCGAAGATTGACCTCCCCCTTCACTTGAGCTCCCTTCTTCATCTTCACTTGGCTCTTCTCATCTTCGGATGATGTGGATGCTATGTTGTCAATTCCCATTAGCGTAAAATGGGACACGTGATGTTCTTCTTCTTCCGATGATAAAGGATCATCCCATGTCGCCTTTAGGTTTTTAACCTTTTTGCCTTTTTCTTTTGTTTTCTTCTTTTCATCCTTCTTCTTTTCCTTCTTCTTCTTTTCTTCCTTCTTCTTCAAGAGTAGACAATCATCCCTTATGTGTCCTTATTCATGGCAATTGTAGCATATGACCTTTCTTGTCCAACTCTTACTTCTTGAATTTTTCCTACCATGAGATTTTTCAGAAGACAAACTTTTAAATGCTTTCCTCATCTTTCTTACCATATACGCCTCTTGATCATTATCCATTGAGGCGCTTGATTCTTCCAAATCGGATGAGGAGTATGAGACCTTCTTCTTGTCCTTCTTCTTCTTCCTCTCTTTTTCTACAATAAGAGCTATACTCTTTTCTTTGGTAGACACATTAGCTTGTTCATGAAGTTCAAATTCACAAAATAAATCATCAAGCTTTACTAAAGAGAGATCCCTAGAAACTTTATAAGCATCAACCATTGAAGCCCATAGAGTGGTTCTAGGGAAAGATTGAAGAGCATACCTTACTAGATCCTTATTCTCAATTTTCTTACCTATCACATGAAGCTCATTGACGATTTCTTTAAATCTACCGTGTAATTGACTCACGGTTTCATTTGTTTTCATGGTGAAAGATTGAAGTTGAGCAACCAAGAAATCCTTCTTGGCTCTTCTTGATTCATTTGATCCCTTATTTAACTCAATGAGCTTTTCCCAAAGCTCTTTGGCGGACTTGAATGGTCCAACTTTGTTCAATTGCTCCTTTGAAAGGTCACATTGTAGGGTTGTTGTGGCCTTTGCATTTGCTTGCGCCTTCTTCATAATCTCTTTTGACCAATTCTTGGTAGGAAGAAGTTCTCCCCTCTCATCCTTTGGCATCTCAAAGTCATCTACAATACTAAACCAATTTTCAATATTATTCATTAAGTAGTATTCCATTCTACCTTTCCAATAGCAAAGTCATTGCAATCGAAGAATGGAGGTCGTGTGGTGCTATAACTCTCTTGAAACTCCATCTTGATGTTCCGGTTGACGGTGAGTTCTCCCAAAACGAACCAAGCTCTGATACCACTTGTTAGGACTTGGCATTAAGCTAGGGGGTGAATAGCTTTTCTTTGATTTTGACTACAAGAATGTTAACTAAAACACAAAATAATAATAAACAAAATCAATTAACAAAAGAAAGCAATGCTAACTACCTTGATTTACTTAGTATCCACCTCCAAGAGGTGACTAATCCAAGAATCCATACCATACAAGCAATCTTCACTATGATCTTCTCCTTAAAGGTGGAGAAACCCTCACAAGATGTTCTCTTCATCTTTTACAAGATGAGATTTAGAATATGAGGAAGAGAATAGGCTTTGGGCACTTAGAATAGGATTTAGCAATCAAGAACCATAACATATTCATGCCCCAAAGCCTTCTCTTAAATAGATGAGAGAGTTGTTAAACAAACAGCACAACTCAACATCAGTCGACTGCCCTCAGGGTCAGTCGATTGATCCCTCAGCCAACAGCTAACCTAACGGCTCTTTTTCGAACACATAAGTCGACTAGTCCTTGGACCAGTCGACTGCTGCAGGTTGTTCGAAACTCACAGAAAGATGAGTCAACTGGTGCCCATACCAGTCGACTGCTACAGTGCACCCTCAATAGTATCAGTCGACTGGTCCCTTTGCCAGTCGACTGCTCTATTTATAAATACACTCTTAACCTCATCGGAGTTCACCCTTCGTGTATGCCTTGAAGTCCACTTCCTTGGCTTGCCCCTTGAAGTCCTCTTCCTTCGGCTCTCGTCCCTCGGATGCGCACACAAGCTCGCGGCTTACCTCCATGTCATCCTTCGCATATGCCCTTGAAGTCTACTTCCTTGGCTCGCCCTTGAAGTCCTCTTCCTTGGCTCCCGCCCCTCGGATGCTTCACTCCGTTACTCCATGTGTGATTCATCAAGTCTTGCACGACTCAAGTACACATATCAAATCAACATGAAAACCTAACTTAATCATATTGACACACACATCAAAACTCATGATCTACCCGATCAACCTTGGGTCGATTGCACCAATAAGAATCTCCCACGATCAATCGTGCAAGTCCAAAGTTAGGGTCCTGTATCAAAACAAAGTTTAGCTATTTATACAATGCTAAACTACATATAAATAAAATTAGAATAAATCTTGATTACAATATCCGTTTAATTAAATTTAAATCTATTCACTAACCCACCTTAATAAATCTCTAAACTTTAACACCTCACAGCAACTCAGATCCAATCACAAACACACATTGTTGTGAATGCCTAACTCCAAGAATTGAGCTCTAGATCCCTTTTACCACCCACGACAAGTAGAACCAAAATCAGAGTCATACTTCTCAAAGTCTTGGCACCTCACGACAACTTCATAACAGTAAGGATCACACGAAGGGAAACAAAAACACACATTAATCTTTACATGGAGATCGACCTTTGGCATAACACCTCAACCTAAGGATTTCACTCAGGGCATAGCTTCAAGATCTCAGGTTTTACACAAAACTCCATCTAGTATTTAGATTAACATACTATCCGTCCAATCCTACACTAGCATGATCGAAAATAGAACCATCCATATGGAGCTCTCAGTAGCGAATCAAAACTCCAAACTAAAATCATTCTAAACCATACTACCAATCAACAACTCAAAGGAAATCTAAAATCAACCTTCCTTACCTCTGCTTGGCGCACAGGAACAGGAGGATCACCTTGCTCCTCGCTCAGATTCGGCTTCGACTACTACTTGCCTGCGCGAGGGGAGGTGGTCACCGTGATTTGTGAAGAGGAGAAGAGAGAATAGGGGTCGGCGGAACGGCTAGGGCATGGGCTCTGAGGTGACCTCGATCACGCAAGGCAACGACGCGAGGAGACAGGCGTGCGGCGCCCTGTTCGTGCGCGCCGGAGAAAACAGAAGAAGAAGAAGAGGAGGAGGAGGAGAAGTGAAAAAAGGGCGGTGCTCGCTCGCTAGGAACCGTTGCGGCGACGTCGGGCAGAGACGAAGGGCGTGCGGTGCGGGCAGCGTCGGGGAAGAGAAGGGAAATCGGGGAAAAAATGTTTTCGAGCGGAATAGTTTAGGGTTTAATATAGTTTTGGCTTTTTGCAATAAAGACCTCCAAATTCAAATAATTCAAACTAAACCCTTATGTTTCGAATTTTTCCATTTTGACCCCTTAAAATTCAGTATTTATCAATTTTACTTCATAAACGGTTCAATTTTGAACTAGTTTATATCGGACAAAGACTTCATCACATTATGGTGAAATAATAAACCAACACTTTTACTTCATGTTTCTATAGTTCGGTAATTATATCTATCTATTATTTCGTTGAATATTCGAAGTATATCACTTAAATTTATGTAGTGCATGGAACCATATTATACATGTTCGTATAATTTTCTTGATTATATTCATGTCCTCAAATATCATTTTCATATGTCATATTGAATAACAATTTTTTAAATACGAATTAGATTTGTAACAATCGATTCAGGACATTGCTATAATGATAAATAGTGCCCGAATCGATTGGTACATTATAATAATTGATTCAAAGGGGCAAAATGAAATTGGATACTTGATTTAGCAAATTTGAAATTTATTTACATGATTAAAATATTCGATAACTTTAATTATGTAGTTCGATAATTTACCGAACAAACAAAGTATTATTACAGTTATAAAGTATTATTACAGTTATGTTTTTATATATATTAGAATAAAAAATAATAATATTTATTTCAAATAATTTAATATTATTGATGGGTTGAGTATCCCGTAGCTGGCATGTGGACTGAAGAAGCTGTGCGGCCACAGCTATCGAGTCGGAATGACTCTCTAGCCGGGATGCTTGAGATCCCCTTGGGAAAGGGAATCCCGAAACTAACTCGCATAGGTATAGTCCTGAGGATATCTCCAGAAAGATGCACCCCCGAGCTCACCTCGGAGGAAGGTACCCGAGACCATCTCGGGAGGACGAACGCCCCCTCCTCCCGGGCCAAACAGCCGCGAGATCACCTAGGGGGGGCGGAGGCGGAGCCCAAGGAGCGCTAAACTACAAGTAGTGGTCGGTTTTCCTCGGATCGGTGGATCATCATCATCCATTATTACAGAGTAATCACGACCCGTGATTCACGACCCTCAAAGTCGTAATCATCGCAACGACCCCAGATTGAAGAGTCGTGAAGACCATTACCAAGATGGTCTAGTAATTGATAATCGAGGGAGGGGACACGTGACACAGATCTTGGGACGCACAAAGGCAACCGCCGCAGGTATAAAAGGTACTCCAACCACTCTGGTAAGGGGGTTGGACCTTCTCTACTACTCACATACTGTCTTGCCTTCTTTTCATCTTCTCAATCGAGACACTGACTTAAGCGTCGGAGTGAGCTCCGCCGGACAACCTACACGCGTGTTGCCCTAACGCTCATGTTAATCTCACAGGGTGTGGAGTTTCTCCGCTAATGTCAATATCCGCATAGGCTAAACCCTGGTGACTAGTTGTCGATGTCGATTCTTTCCGAAATAATTATATTTTATAATAAAATATAAATAGATAAATTATTTGAGATATTCATTCTTTGTATGGATTATGTGTTTTGTTCATAGTTTATTAATTTGAGGGTCGTCGATTTCGGTGACATTGAAAATTAATTTGTTCATAATTTATTAATTTGAGGGTCGTCGATTTCGATGACATTGAAAATTAATTTAGTAATTAATTAGTGATGTCAGATCTCTAGTCGGTCAAACTAATAGAGAAGCTTATACGACATTTTATTAGTTTCCCACCAAATATAGCTAATCATATATAATTTAATATTCACATATATGAATGATGAGGCTTCAATAAATGGGAGTGCCTATCTATCAATCTGTTACACACCACACATTTAGCAGAAAAAAAGGGTGGTTAACACTCAAGTCAACTGTTCCTCCAAGATGTCGCCGCCGCCGGCGATAGTTACGGTCCTCGAAAGCTCTCAAGTTGCTCCTCCGCCGGGGTCGGTGCCGGAATCCTCTCTCCCTTTCACCATCTTTGACATAGTATGGCTCTACGCTGGACCCGTTGAGCGCCTTTTCTTCTACCCTTTCCCCCACTCCACCGGCCACTTCCTCGACTCCCTCCTCCCCACTCTCAAATCCGCCCTCTCCCACACTCTCCGGGATTTTTACCCACTCTCCGGTAAGATCCGCCTCCACCCGGGTAGCCACGACAAGTACGAGCTACACTACGTCGAGGGCGACTCTGTTTCCTTCACCGTCGTCGAGCACGATGGGGACTTCGACGACCTCTCCGGACGCCCCGGATGCGAGTACACCAGGTTAATTCCCTTGATTCCCCAACTAACTGACCCAGACGATGGCCGGAGGCCGGTGACGGCCGTGCAGGTGACTCTGTTTCCCAACAGAGGCGTGGTTGTGGCCGTGACCGTCCACCACTCGGCGTGCGACGGCTCCAGCTCCACCAGATTCATCTCCTCCTGGGCTTCTCGAACCGCGGCAATGTCTGGCAAGGCGGCGTCGGCCCCGGCGCTGCCCTTCTTCGACCGGACCTTGATTCCGAATCCGAGCGATCTGTACTCCAGGTTCTGCAGCAACTTTGCCGTCGATGCGCAGTCGACCGAGTCAATAATGATGAATTTGGCTCCGCCGGACTCGATCCTCGGCAACTTTACCGTGAACGCAGACCAGCTCCGGAGGCTGAAGGAGATGGCCTCCTTCCACTGCTCGACCATTGCGGTGACCTACGCGTACGCGTGGGTTTGCCTCGTCAGAGCGCGAGGATACCCGGAGGAAAAACATCTCTACTTGGCGTTCCCGGGAGACTGCCGGGATCGGCTGCAGCCGCCGCTTCCGGCGGAGTACTTCGGCAACTGCATCGCCGGCTACTTCGTTGAGGCAAAGGCCGGCGACCTCGCGGGGGAAGACGGGTTTCCGACGGCAGCACGACTCGTCGGTCAAACCATCGAAAGGCTCAAACATGATCCGCTAGAGGGCATGGATAACTGGCCGGAAAAGTACCGGGAAATCGGGATGCAACGACCTTTTAGCGTCGCGGGGTCACCGAGGTTCAAAGTTTACGACGTCGACTTCGGGTGGGGAAGGCCGGTGAAGGTTGACGTCCCGTCAATCGCATGGCTAGGATCCATGGCTGTGTCAGAGAGCAGTGATGGGGACGGTGGAGTGGAGATTGGTTTGGCGTTACCGAAGCCGGAGATGGATGAGTTTGGGGCTCAATTTTCACTCGGGCTTACCCGTTGACTAAGAAATCAACGATCCTTGATTAGATTCTATGTTTACTGTTCGCGGTTAAAAAGATAGATCCGTTATCACGACGCGTCGTCAAACTGGGATCGATATTTGCTAGTGCTTTGTCGTATTTCCTAATTAAGATATGGTTGACTTTTCTGTTCGTCGTTTCGTAAGCAGGATGGTTTGTCATTGGTATGGTTCAGCTAGTTGTTTAATATGCTGTCGTGTTTCTCATGCCGTCTGAAATGTTGGTTTAATAAATTGTCATCTTTGCAACATGAAACGTTATTTTATATTATTCGATCAGAATATTTCTATTAAGAATAATAAAGTTCACCAAACAATTTTGGGGTCAACCCATTGGATCGGCTAAGATTGTTGATTTTCTTCGAACATGGTGTGAGTCTCTTATAATTTGTTGTTGTTTATTTATTTATTTATTTTGTGTAATCGATCGTTTTTGATTTTCTTCCAACATGCATGTTGTGAAGTCTCTTATAATTTTTTTGTTGTTTTTGTGTGTGTGTGCGCGCGTGCAATCGATCGATTGTTGATTTTCTTCCAACATGCATGTTGTGAAGTCTCTTATAATTTGTATTTTTTTTAATATATAATCGATCTTTGGGCAATTGAACAAGTTCGAATTGAGTTTTAATATTTGGCTTATTGACGAGAATATATTAACGAGAGTCAGATGTCAAATAGAATGAGAATTTGTTCAAGAGAAAGATGATGGGTACAATCGACCTCGGGCTAAGTTATCAAGAATGATTTTTGATGGGGTTAAGTATCTCAGGATTGACACGTGAAACGGGGAAGCCACATGGAATGGTCCACCAAACCCGATTGTTAAGATCTGACTCCCGAGACCATTTCGGGAGGGCTAACTTCCGAGACCGCCTTGGGAGGACTGACTCTCGAGATCACCTCGGAAGGGTTGACTCCCGAGACTACTTCAGGAGAACAGGCCCGCGAGGCCAGACCGGGCCATAGACCCCAAGATCACCTTGGAAGGGTAGGCCCCCGAGGCTACACTGGACAGTAGGCTCCTGATAACTAGCATTTTGACGGATAAATTTTGTACAATTAGTGAGGGAATTTGAGGCTTTGGGGTGTATTTGTTTATGAAATGATGCATAATTATGAATAGGATGTATTTTCATTGGTTAATTAATTTTTCTACATTTTCACACTCATATTTCATTCTATTGAATTTTTGGGACAACTTGTGCATCATCGAATCAAAAGAGACACATCCGGGACGAAGATGGATCCATAAAGAACGACATCAGACTCCAATTTCATTCTATTGAAGGCCTGATTGGTCACCAGACCAATCAGGGGAAGGCCTGATTCGTCACCAGATCAATCAGGGAAGGCCTGATCGGTCCAGTGACCGATCAGGGAAGGCCTGATCGGTCCGGCGACCGATCAGGAGCAGATGGCACAGCAGAATTCAAAATTTTAGCTACTGATCACATCCTGATCGGTCCCCAGACCGATCAGGGAGGTTCCTGATCGGTCCCCAGACCGATCAGGGAGCATCCAGACCGATCCAGAGCCATTCAGTCCGATCAATAGTTGTCCAGATGCGATCGGATGCGCGGATCATCACACCCCTCCACTTGAATCTGGCAACGACGATTGATGGAGTTTCTTTACAAGTGATCTCAGCCACTCATCAGAGGAAATCAAGGGTGGAAAGGAGAAGTAGAAAAGGGGGTTAGGGCAGCCAAAGAAGGGATCTCATCATCCAATCACGCACACACGCGGCTAGGTTCCTCTCTAACACACCGCGTCGACCGGAGCACCACCTTCCACCTCATCTCTTCACCACCCCCGGCTGGTCGCACCTCATTCTCGATCCCTCTCGGCATACACAAGGGAACCCTAGACGCAACTACCTCTCCCCTTCAACCACCTCTTAACAGTAGCTCTTCATCAGCAGTCCTTCATTTCTTCTTCTTCTTCACAGATTCGGTAGCAGTTTTTCACAGCAGTTTTTCATAGCTATTCCTTCACAGCTTTCCTTCATCAACCGGAGATCCACAGCCTCCAGAGATTTGGTTGTTTGTTTCATACAATTGGATGTTTCTTGCTTATGATGAATGCTTGTATTTAGCTTGACCTCCCATATTAGTTTGCATGTACTTTTGTTATTTTGATCCATGCTCGCAAGTTGTTTGACAAAATGCTTATTCCAATAGTTAGGTTTAAATTCTTGTATTTTCTTTTGCTTAATCCTTTCTTGTCTTATCCCTTTCAATGTCTTTAAGTTTTTGTCTTTAATTGAATGCAATTAGATTAGTGTAGGTTCCGTTAATGCTTTACTTTATGTTGCTTTTCATTTCCTGTCAAGTGTAGTTAGGTTAGATTAGATTTCTTTACTCGCACTGTCTTTCATTAATTAGGATTAGATTTCATACTTGCTTTGCTGTTTCATTTCGTAGTCTTAGTTTTCAAATCCAAACCCCTAGTTTAATATCCAAAATCCAAGAGCAATAATTTGGAATCCTAAAGTTATTAACCTGTCATTACATTCCTTGAGAGAGACGACTCGAGTTACTCTATATTACATTAGTTTAGAGGAATTCAACATTTTAATTGTATTTGAAACCGTAACGCGACTAAAACGGTTATCAAATTTGGCGCCGTTGCCGGGGAGTGTAGTGGTGTTTGATAATTTTAGGATTTGATTCTATTCTTATTTGCTTTATCCTTTTGTGTCCGGGTGCTGCCATTTTGTTTGTTTTGTGACAGGACTGCAGGTTCAAAATGTCTTCAAATGAACAGTTAGAGATCAAATTTTTGATGGAGTTAAAAGATATGTTTAAGCACGCTTATTCATCTACTTACCAGCAGCCGGGTCAACAATTTCAGTAGCAAGATTTTCAAGAATTTCAGCAGCCCTATTCAGATTTTCAACAAAGTCAACATTTTAATCAGCCACCACAGCAATTTCAACCACCAGTTCAGAATTTTCAGCAAGGGTACTATCCAAATTTTCAGCAAGATTTTCAACCATTTCATCAGCCACAATAGCAGTTTCAGCAGAATTTCCAAGATTTTCAACAACCATTCAATTATGATCAGCAAGGATGGCCACATTCACAGCAAATTTATCAGCCACCATTCCAGAATTTTCAGCAAGATTTTCCATCTTCACCGCCCCAGAATTTTCAACCTTTCAACCAACACTTTCAGGAAGCAGATCAGCTATTTCAAAGCAATAATTTTCAGCAACAAATTTTATTCCAGCAAGGGCAACAAAAGAATGATTCCACTCTTCAAGACTTGAAAAGACGCATTGAACAAATAATCAGTGGAATGGAGCAAATGTGCGCCCAGGGATCGAGCCAATTGCCTTCTCAAGCTACTCCTCAACAGTCAGATAGGTATAACTCATTTTCGAATTCCTACGATTCTAATTGGGGGGATCAGTCATATTTCAGGTATGAGGATACACAAAATCAATTTACTGAGCAATATCCAGCATATCAGAATCTACAGACATTCCAAGATGGTCCTATGCCTTCATGGTCACATCCGGTTCAACAACAAGAACCGGAGCTTCCACTCACTTTGGAGCCCTTTTTCACTCAAATTCTTCAACAACATGAGAAAAGTTTTCAGCAGTTGAGCACTCAGATTAGCGTTCAGATTCAGCAACAAGAGAGGGATTTTCAGCAGCTTAGCGCTCAGCTTAGTGCTCCATTTCAGCAGCATCAGGAAGACTATGGACAGTTTTAGAGTAGGACTGATGCCTCCAGTCAGAACATAGAGCAACCAATTGGACAGATATCCTTCACCATTAGTCAGATGCAGATTGCAGGGACTAGGTTCGATGCTCAGAGAGGATATTCTAGTTGGGATGACCAGGAGGAGGTGTTAGCTACAGGGGAGGCTGAAGATTTGAAGACTGTATCTGACTCATTTTTTGTTGTAGATGATTCTATAGGTGTAGGGGATTGCACTAAGCCCCAGGGATCGCCTATACTGATTGAGATGCCTTCAGAGGATAGGTTTGAGAGTGTAGGGGATTGTACTGAGCCCCAGGGACCACCTATACCTACTGGGCAGTCATTATCTATAGAGGCAGTGGAGGAGATTGATAGTAAAGCTTGTGCCAGCCTTGAATTTGATTCTGAAGTTCTACAAGACCCTTCTCATCTTTTATGTTGTGATAATATAGTTGTTGATGGTCCTAACTTTTCTAATATGGTTGTTGCAGATATTGATGATGAAGCATGCGTTGCAGATGAATCTGTAGGTGTAGGAGATTGCACTGAGCCCCAGGGACCACCACCATTGACTGATGCATTTGAAGATTCAGAGAATCAGTATGGAAGTGTAGGGACTTGCATGGTGGAAGCAAGAGCCCAAGAATCACCTGTTTCAGTTGGATGTCCACCAGCACCTGAACCTGAGATGAAATTTTTACCTGACCAGGAGGAAGTCATAGCTACATCCATTCTTGTAGAACCTTTAGGTATTTCTCAGCGAGACAAGGTAAGCATTTCTCCTAATTTTTTAGAAAAATTCATAGAGGTACCTATGGTTGATTTTATTGGCTGTGATGCATTTCTTGATACATTCTATTTGGAGACTGATTGTATTTCATCTTTTTCTTACCCTGCACGCGTGAGGGAGGTATTTCATGGTTTTGCAGGGTGCCGTAGGATTCTGGAGTGGATGCTACAATTAAATAGACTCTAACCTCCAGGAAGGATTTCCAAAAAACATCAAGAGGGAGGAGTTGCTCTTACCTTGACTTGTAGCACTTCACCTCTTAAGTGGACTTTGTACCTGAATCGCCTTCGGCCACCTGAACATTTTTCTGTGAAGTTTAAGTGTGGGGGAGCAATGCACCTTGGCATGGATCAAATGAAGAATGCTCTCTCAACTACCCATACTCCACCACTACCGGGATGGATGTTACTCCTTAACTGACTCCAATCGCCAGGAATAAAGGGGAGTTTGTTCTTTTTCTTTATTTTTCTTATTTTTCTTTATGTTTATACTTGCATGTTTGTTTGCTTTTATACTTTACATTCACACTTTGCTTTCTCATTCTGCATTATGTTTGGTCTTGAATAAATCTTGATTGATTTCGAGTTGTATCTCCTTACATGTTCCTTTATTATGCTTTGAGAACCATAAAAGATGGTTAAGTCTGACTATTGAGTTTTGGTTTCCTTGGTATGCTTGGGGATATTGATTGCATTTAGTCATTTGTTGTGGTGATAGACTCTATCTTGTTGGATTAAGTATGATATTTTATTGTTCACCTAGTGAGGATATTGTCATGTCTATCCTTAATCCTCTTATGTGTGATAGCATTTGTAATACTTGACACTCTAGAACTTGCTTTGATTCTTTTTGAAATTACATTAACATAAGCTTACATGAATATGATAGAGGCGAACTTTCTTGTTGATCTCTTAGTTTTACCTCTACTTTGCTATTGACACTAGTGAGCATTTCACTTACTGCTTTCATGTTTCATTGTCTTTCCTTTGTCAGATCTTCTCATTGTCATTACATTCTCACTGTCATATCTTTATTAGCTTATTCTTCCCTTGAGCATGAGAGCATAGGGTGATTGCCTGATGAGTACTTTTTTATTTGTCGATTATTAGCCTCTATTATTGTGAGTTTTAGACGTTGTCATGCTTTATCACATTGTCTGAGGCAGGTTTTAAGTGTGGGGGGGGGGGGAACAAGTGCATATGGACGAATGCTTGTTGAAAAAAAAAAATAAATAAAGATGAAAAAAAATCTCTTTGTGAAAGAAAAAAAAAGAAGAGAGAAATGAAAAAAAAAGTGAAAAAAAAGAAGTGAAAAAAAAGAAAGGAATGAAAAATGAAAGAGAAAAAAAAATTCTCAAGCATTTGGGATTTTGTTAGTTATGAACAAGAAGGAATATTTTCTTGATGTATACTCTTTTGATATCATTGTTGAGAGAAATCCAAGCGTTACTTTGTTAATACATACATGCATTTTTAGAGATGTTTTAAGTGGTTGTTGTGTGTTTGCATTGAGAATGTGCAAGGAGAATTTTGAGTGTTGGATGTTTGGTTAAGTTGTTATTTTGACATATTATTTGATTGTATACGTCATGTGGATTACCCCAATGCTCTCATATTCTCTTTGATCTTCTTTGTTATCTACTTTCATGTTCTCTTGTTAGCACTTGGTTCCATCATTAATCATTGAAAAGTCCTCTTGATTTGTGTACTTATGTTATAGTAGTGGAGAAGTAGAAAATAAGCAAGCATATGGTAGTGCAATGTTATAAATGCTTTGAGAGAACTCTACTTCATATTTGTTATTTTTGTGAGCATCAATGCATATATCCATCTTGTGAGGTTTTTGTCATGCTTAGTTTACTCAAGTTGATGAAATTACAATACCTATTGACTTATGTGAGATTTGGAACCATAAATACATGGATTCTTGAGACTTAATGATCCTAAGTAACCTTCTTTTATTATTTTCAAAGTATTGATAGGGGATGTAATGTTTGGGAGATATTTTGTTTTCTTTTTGTTTTGTTTACTTGCTCGAGACGTGCAAGAATTAAGTGTGGGGGTGTGATAACTAGCATTTTGACGGATAAATTTTGTGTAATTAGTGAGGGAATTTGAGGCTTTGGGGTGTATTTATTTATGAAATGATGTATAATTATGAATAGGATGTATTTTCATTGGTTAATTAATTTTCCTACATTTTCACACTCATATTTCATTCTATTGAATTTTTGGGACAGCTTGTGCATCATAGAATCAAAAGAGGCACATCCGGGGCGAAGATGGATCCATAAAGAACGACATCGGACTCCAATTTCATTCTGTTGAAGGCCTGATTGGTCACCAGACCAATCAGGGGAAGGCCTGATTGGTCACCAGACCAATTAGGGAAGGCCTGATCGGTCCAGTGACCGATCAGGGAAGGCTTGATTGGTCCAGCGACCGATCAGGAGCAGATGGCACAGCAGAATTCAAAATTTTAGCTACTGATCACATCTTGATCGGTCCCCAGACCGATCAGGGAGGTTCCTGATCGGTCCCCAGACCGATCAGGGAGCATCCAGACCGATCAGGGAGCATCCAGACCGATCCAGAGCCATTCAGTCCGATCAATAGTTGTCCAGATGCGATCGGATGCGCGGATCATCACACCCCTCCACTTGAATCTAGCAACGACGATTGATGGAGTTTCTTTACAAGTGATCTCAACCACTCATCAGAGGGAATCAAGGGTGGAAAGGAGAAGTAGAAAAGGGGATTAGGGCAGCCAAAGAAGGGATCTCATCATCCAATCACGCACACACGCGGCTAGGTTCCTCTCTACCACACCGCGCCGGCCGGAGCACCACCTTCCACCTCATCTCTTCACCACCTCCGGTCGGTCGCACCTCATTCTCGATCCCTCTCGGCATACACAAGGGAACCCTAGATGCATCTACCTCTCCCCTTCAACCACCTCTTAACAGTAGCTCTTCATCAGCAGTCCTTCATTTCTTCTTCTTCTTCACAGATTCGGTAGCAGTTCTTCACAGCAGTTTTTCGCAGCTATTCCTTCACAGCTTTCCTTCATCAACCGGAGATCCATAGCCTCCAGAGATTTGGTTGTTTGTTTCATACAATTGGATGTTTCTTGCTTATGATGAATGCTTGTATTTAGCTTGACCTCCCATATTAGTTTGCACGTACTTTTGTTATTTTGATCCATGCTCGCAAGTTGTTTGACAAAATGCTTATTCCAATAGTTAGGTTTAAATTCTTGTATTTTCTTTTGCTTAATCCTTTCTTGTCTTATCCCTTTCAATGTCTTTAAGTTTTTGTCTTTAATTGAATGCAATTAGATTAGTGTAGGTTCCGTTAATGCTTTACTTTATGTTGCTTTTCATTTTCTGTCAAGTGTAGTTAGGTTAGATTAGATTTCTTTACTCGCACTGTCTTTCATTAATTAGGATTAGATTTCATACTTGCTTTGCTGTTTCATTTCGTAGTCTTAGTTTTCAAATCCAAACCCCCAATTTAATATCCAAAATCCAAGAGCAATAATTTGGAATCCTAAGATTATTAACCTGTCATTACATTCCTTGAGAGAGACGACTCGAGTTACTCTATACTACATTAGTTTAGAGGAGTTCGACATTTTAATTGTATTTGAAACCGTAACGCGACTAAACGGTTATCAGCTCCCGAGACCACCTCGAGAGAACAGACGCCCGAGGCTGCCCCGGGAGAAGATACCCCAAGACTCTCTCGGGAGAGTGGAGCCCGAAAAGTCATACATCCGATAGCCCGATTTCAAGTAACCGTTTCTCTTTCCGGATCAGAAAAGTAGCCGAATAATTATTGTCCGCTTCATGCGACAAGTAAGGCTTTAATAATGGTTGCGACCGTTACCTAAAAGTTATCAGGTAACCGACGAGTAAGGAACGTGGAGAAGAACGTGGAGACACGCGTGACCAAGCCCTCAGATATATAAAGTACTTCAATGCGCAGGTAAAGAGGGGAGGCTCTCTGAACTCACAAACCCTTTACTTCTTCGTTGTCCTCCTGCAATTGACCCAAATTTAAGTTAGCGTTGTTTGTGGGAACTCTCTAAATCAAAGCGCCAAAAGGAGCACAGGGATGACAGATCCAGAGGGACAATCCATTGTCTTGACCAAAGAGGAGTTGAATTGCCTGGTCGCCAATGCCGTTAAGGGTGCACTCAAACAACACCAAATTGAGTAAGCTGCTTCACGGCGAGCGACTCGGAGCAAGGTGAGATCCCCAGGATCTCCACCTCGCATCCCCACAATCGAAGATCTGTCTCGCCACCGGTGGGACACACAGTGACAACTCCAGTACACCGGCAAGATTCCCTGGGAGATTTGGAGAAGGTCAATTCCGTCGCTTCCAGCATCCTAAGGCAGGAAGAAGGACCGGGGAAGAAAAAGAGATCTAAGGCCTTCCAGAAGGCACCCTCCACCCCCTTTCTTGCTTGGCATCATAGAAGATCTCATACCGAAGCAGTTCCGTGGTTTCGGAATCGCCACCTATGCTGGGAAGACTGATTCAAAGGACCATATCTGCAAATTCGAGAATGCGACTCTCTTGCACCAGTACACAGATGGTGTTAAGTGCCGAGTATTCTCGAACACCCTGCCGAAGGCCACCCAGAGATGGTTCTAAAGGCTGCCCCAGGGTTCTATAAATTCCTTCCTGGAGTTTAGAACCGCGTTCCTGCATCACTTCGCTAGTAGCCGTCGATATCAGAAGACGACGTTAAATCTGTTCGCCCTCAAACAGAAGGCGAAGGAACCGCTGAAGGATTATATCCATCAGTTCAACCGGGTGGCGCAAGATGTGACAATCGCAACATCGGAGATCCTTGTCAGCGCCTTCACACAGGGACTCTCCGAGGGTGACTTATTCCGGTCACTAGTGAAGAAGCCGCCAACTAGCCTTGACGACTTGTTGGGGTGCTCCGTCAAGTACGTCAACTTTGAAGAAGT
Organism: Boesenbergia rotunda; assembly: GCA_024364735.1. Taxonomy (NCBI): domain Eukaryota; kingdom Viridiplantae; phylum Streptophyta; class Magnoliopsida; order Zingiberales; family Zingiberaceae; genus Boesenbergia; species Boesenbergia rotunda. The sequence goes on along the minus strand of JAGFNQ010000796.1, from coordinate 9,162 downwards.
GCAGCACGCTTGTCGCAAAGAACAATTCGGAGCCCCTATGCAGACCGCGGTACGGTCTGAGAGAAGGGAACCACCAGCATCGGCCCAGGCGAAGGATCCTTATTCTGGGAAGGACCACTGGGCTGGTAAGAGAAGGCTGGTAGAGACAGTCGACACCTAGGAACCGGAGCCACCAAAGAAGTACTGCGACTTCCACGGGTACAACGCACTCTACATAGGAGTGTCACGCTTTGAAGAAAAGGATGTCGGATGAAGCGGATACCAAGCCTCAGAAGCGATGGAAGAAAGCGGGGTACCGCCGGAGATCCCCTCGACGGAGTCTTTCTGCCCGCAAGCGGCAGCCAGGAGAAGATGGAACCCGGCGGCGATCTCGGTCATGTTCCAGAGGAAGGAGTTAGGAGATAAAACTCCGTCGGTCTCTCTCTCTCTCTCTCTCTCACGAAACCCCAAGAAAGGCAAGGCTCCTGTGCGTGGTCCTCCTTCGGGCATGTGGGAGTGATCTCCGGAGGCCCTACTGGAGGAAACTCTCATCGGGCAAGGAAGACCCACACCCGGCAGCTGGAGAACTATGCCATCAGGACAAGCAGTAGCTAGCGCAGGGGCCTGGTCATCTCATTCCGCCCGGACGACCTAGAAGACATGGAGGCCCCCATGAGGATGCCCTGGTAATTCTTGCACGCATAGCAAATTATGAGGTTAAGTGTGTCTTCGTGGATACAGGTAATTCTGTGAATATTCTGTACTAGGTGGCCCTAGACCAGATACAAATCAATGAGGATGAGTTGCGTCCGGTCTTCACTCCACTTTTCGACTTCACCGGATACGGAGTGCAGCCGATAGGACAAATCTCCTTGTCCCTGTCCCTGTCCCTGGGAGACGATACACTGGAGAGGATAAGGAGGACTCCCTCCCTGGTCATGGATGCCCCATCGTCCTACAACGCCATCCTGGGGCGCCTAGCGCTCAGCGTATTCCAGGCGGCGGTCTCAGTCTACCACTAAAAGATCAAATTCCCGATGGGCGAGCAGGTGGTCGAGGTCAAGGGAGATCAACTAGCTTCCCGGCGATACTACAGCGGGGAGGTCAGGTCGGAATCCCGCAAGAACCCGAAGGCTCATGAAGCGCTATAAATCGGCCTAGCCAACCCTCGAGAGGAGGAAGCAACCAAAGAAGAACGGAGGGAGGTCAAGAGCGAAGAGGTCCAGATCCAACCTCAACAGACGCTGGGGGGGTACAAGGATTGTTGCCGACCTCATACCGGAGCTGAGAAGCTGGCTGATCGACTGTTTGTAAAAACATCGGGACGTGTTCGTGTGGGCTACCGAGGAGATCAAAGGAGTTCCCCCAGCTTTAGCCACGCATCGCTTGCATGTGACCCCCGGGGCTCGGCCGATGAAGCAAAGGCGAAGACATTTTGTGCCGGAGCAGGACAAGGTTATTAGAGAGGAAGTTGCCAAGTTGCTGAAGGTCGGACACATAAGAGAAGTTCAATTCCCAACTTGGTTGGCTAATGTAGTACTTGTCCCTAAGCTCGGGGGTAAATTGCGGGTTTGTATCGACTTTAGAGATTTAAATAAAGTCTGCCTTAAGGACTGCTACCCTTTGTCTCGGATAGATAGGTTGGTAGATTCCACCTCCGTTGCGAGTTTATTTCGATGGTCGACGCCTACCAGGGATATCACTAAGTTCCTCTCGCCCCTGAAGACCAAGAAAAAGTTAGTTTTGTGACGGCAGATGACACTTACTGCTACAACGTTATGCCGTTTGGGTTACGCAACATAGGGGCAACCTATTAACGAATGATGGACAAGATCTTTAGGAACCAGATCGAGAGGAACATTGAAATCTATGTAGATGACATCCTAGTCAAGATAGACAAAGGAAAAGACATGATAGTCGATTTGGAAGAAACCTTCGCCACCCTGAGGGGCAACAAGCTGATGCTGAACCCGGCCAAGTATCTGTTTGGGGTGAAGAGTGGATGGTTCTTAGGGTGTATGGTGACAGAGAGAGGGATTGAGGCCAATTCAGAGAAGGTGAATGTCTCCTTGACATGCCATCTCCTTGCAACTTCAAGGACATACAACGGTTGAATGACAAATTACAGCATTGTCCAGGTTCATCTCCAAATCTGCCGACTGGAACCTGCCATTCTCCAAGATTCTGAGAAAGGCAGTCAAGTTCGTCTGGGACGACCAGTGTGAGAAGGCGTTTACAGATCTAAAAACCTATCTTGCCGAACTCCCCATCCTTTACAAGCTAGTGGAAGGGGAGGCATTGTTCGTCTACCTGTCCGCAGCTGAACAAGCGGTGGACTCTACGCTCATCTGAGAAGAAGGCACTGTGTAGTATCCGGTCTACTTCTTCGGACACCTTTTGAAGGACACAGAGACACGATATACTATGATGGAGAAGTTAGCCTACGCTTTGGTATTAATGGCCCAAAGGCTCAGGTCATACTTCTTAGCACATCCTATCGTGGTTCTCACCAACAGCTCGCTTGGACGAGTTTTCACCAATCCAGAAGCTTCAGGTCGACTGATCAAATGGATAGCAGAGCTGAGAGAATATGAGATTAAATACTAGCCCCGTACTACCATCAAGGAACAAGCTCTTTCAAACTTCATGCTCGAAGTTGATCTGGAGCCCGAAGCTGAGGGAGTTTGGAAGATCTATATCGATGGGTCATCCAACATCAAGCACAGCGGAATCGGAGTGCTAATGGTTTCCCTCCGGGGAGATACATTGTATTTATCTATCCGACTCTACTTCCGAGCCACCAACAATGAAGCTGAGTAAGAGGCGATCCTAGCAGGTTTACAAGCAGCCAAGCACATGGGAGATGCTCGAGTCATCCTGCATTCGGATTCCTAGCTCGTTGTACAGCAAATAAAGGGCGACTTCAAAATAAAACGCGAGCGCCTACGGAGGTGTGTAGTCATTTATGAGCGCTGAGATCCTCCTTCATGGAGTCATTTTGCAGAAGATCTCCCGGTCAGACAATGTCAAAGCAGATGAGCTAGCCAAGTTGGCTAGCTCCATTACTTCGTGGACGCTGGACGATCCTAGTACTCTAGAAGGAGCGGTAGCTCAAATTGAGGAAGATACCGGGAGAACTATCATTGCTGATTGGATACAACCTTATGTGGAGTTCCTACGCAGCGGGAGCGCACCGACTGATGATTAAGGGATCCGTCTATTTCGCTGTCGGGCTTCTAGATTTACACTAGTCGGAGACCAACTATACAAGAGAGCCTTCGCCCAGCCATTACTCAAGTGTGTTGGGCCAGAGGAAGCCGACTACATCATGCGAAAAGTCCATGAAGACATTTGCAGGAGCCATATTCGGGGAAATCCCTAGCTAGGAGGATCATCCTGGTCGGATACTTTTGGCCAACGTTGCAAGCCGATGCCCTCAAGTTCGTTAATGTATGTGAGGTCTGTCAAAGGCACCAGCATATCACTCACCGTCTGACTGAGCTGCTGCGAGTCTCCACGGTCTCTTGCCCATTTGATCAGTGGGGTATGGACATTGTGGGTCCATTTCCAATCGGGCCCCAACAGAAGAAGTTCCTGTTGGTTCTGGTGGACTATTTTTCCAAATGGGTGGAAGCTGAGCCTCTTGTACACATCAAGAAGGTAGCAATGATGAGATCCTGTGAAAGGTGATCGTTGTTAGTGGGAGCCCTAGAGCCAATTATGTGATGATTGACTAGGGACATTTTGTATCATATTCTATCATTAATAAAGACATTTTGGTTATTATACTTACTTTGTATTCTGTGCCGAATAACTAAGTATAATAATGTCCTTGTGTAGTGGGTTCTTATCTACATTATATCGATTGGTTGAATCGATAGTGAGATGATGTAGAGAACACTGCTCTAAATTATTCCTAGTCAAGCATTAATATTCAGGGACAATATTAATGCATGGAGACTAGCATGTAGGTCAACTAATGACTTGAGCTCACAAGTCATGGATATGTGATATCAAGTTGACACATGGGTATACATTGGAGAATGTGTACTCAATTGACCCGCCATGAGAAAGTCTCATAGATTGTCATATGAGTGTCATAGACTTTCTCATGTGACTATTGGTATGAATAGTCCTTAGACCTGAAGTCACTACGGTTCCCTACATAAGGAGTTATATACTTTGGTATCGTCAAACGTCACCCGTAACAGGGTGGACTATAAAGGTGATCACTGGGTATGTAATGAATTATGCGGAGGGATGTGAGTGATGTAGATGGGATCTATCCCTCCCATATGACGGGAGTGATATCTGTGGGCCCATTGATCGAGTAGGACTACTGAAACGCATGACCATGCGCAAATGAGTTAATATGAGATATTGAGCTCATTTGTTTGAGTGAGTCTACTTGGGGATCAAGAAACACAAGATTGATTGAGGATGACACGGTCTATGCCTCATTGGTCAATCTAGATATCAAGGATAGAAGGACAAGGTCATACATTATCATAGTCACGGAGGTTTAGTCGGATCTCGACTTTTCTTGTTACTTGGGTAGCAATGATGCATTGCTAGATGCCGCTCATTGCTTATGTGTCTAAATGGTTTAGGCGCATTGCCAACGTCGCGAGAGCCTATTGGGTCACACACTAAGGACATGATGCTTCGGGAAATCTGAGTGGGAGCCCGAGTTAGGAACTCGGGAAGTCCGAACCCGAGTTGGGAACTCGGGAAGTCCGAGCCTGAGTTGGGAACTCGGGAAGTCAGACCAGGAGATCCACTCGGCAGACTGAGCTGGGAGCTCGCAGACTGGGTCGGCACTCGGCAGACTGAGTCGGAGCTCGACAGACTATGTCGGAGCTCGATAGACTGGGTCGGGAGCTCGACACTCGGCAGACTTGGTCGGGAGACTGGTCGGAAGCCCGAGTGGCCCGGTCAGGATTAAAGAGAAATTCATTGAAGTGTTTAATGAAGAGAAAAAGAAAAGATTCTTTTCTTGCATGGGAAATGATAAAGGTCCACATGAAAAGATGTGCTCTTTATTGGTATTAATGAAGGAAGCCAAAGAGACACAAACCTCTTCATATTCATGGGATAAATATAAAAGAGGGTCTTATGACTTTGGATATGTCTTCTTCTCCTCTCCTTCTTCCCTTTCTTCTTCCCTCCCTCATCTTCCTCCTTTAGCCGAAACCCTACTGTAGGGTTCTTGGTGTTTTGCGAGCTACCTTAAGTTGCTAGCACAACTAAGGTAGTTATCCCGAAGTTGAGAGATTGTGTTCGTGTGGATACGAATAGAGGCATGGATACTTGAACGTGCAAGAGATCCGGCGCACCTTGGACGAGCGGGATAAGCAAAGGGCACGCTCCGAAGGTATATCTTCTTTAGAAGTAGATGTAGATCAACTTTGTATGAGTTTTTCTTTCGCATGGATCGCTCGAGGGTTCTTGTTTCCGCTGCATTTTTCTGTTTTTGTGCCGGGAGAACCCAACAATCTTCTGCAGGTATAGCATCCCTCACAAATTGGTGTCGGATAATGGAAGTCGGTTTGCAGGGCGCAAAATCAAAGAATGGTGCGAAGGATTAGGTATTCGACAAGTCTTCACTTCGGTCGCATACCCCCAAGGCAACGGCCAAGCCGAGGTCATCAACTGGGAGATCCTCCGGGGACTCAAGATAAAGCTGGACCACATCGGAGGTAGCTTGATGAGCTCCCCAGTATTCTATGGTCCTACTGTACCATTCCAAGAGAAGGGACCTCGGTGGTCCTACATCTAGACATGCTCAATATTTTAAGAAAATATTAAGAGAATTTTCTAGGTCGTTATAATCCCCCATACCTCGTGAAAGTTCGTCCTCAAACTTAGAATAACTCCGGGTACTTGCGTCTCATCTCGTCCTCGCGCTCCCAGGTAGCTTCTTCGAACCGTTGACTTTGCCATAGGACCTTGACTAAGGGCACTTCCTTACTCCTCAGCTTCTTGACTTCCCTATCCAAAATCTGGATGGGTCTGCTCTCATAGCTTAGGTCCTCTTGCACTTGCACCGTCTGTGGCTCGATCACTTGGTCCATATTTGGGATACACTTTTTCAGCAGGGACACATGGAATACGTTATGGATGGCTGACATCTCTGGAGGCAGCTCTAGCTCATATGCCACTTTACCGACTCTCTTCAGAATCAGGTACGCCCCCACATAGCGCGGACTTAGTTTCCCTTTCTTCCCAAATCTGGTCACCCCCTTCATAGGGGCCACTTTGAGAAATACCCAATCTCCAGCATTAAACTCCCGTGGTCTACGCCGGACGTCAGCATAACTCTTTTGCCGGCTCAGGATCCTCTTCAAACATCTCGGGCTCCTCCTCCGAGTCCCCCAGATCTTTAGGAAACTCATGGCGGAGAAGCTGCTTACATAATTCCGTATACGAGATACGACATCTGTGCTGGCCCCAGATCTGATGAGCAACCTCTCTCGCCCGATTGGGCAGTGAACGAAGCAAAGCTCCGATCCGATGATCATCCATGACCGGGAACCCTTCCCGCTCCAGTTTCCAGAATAGCCGATCCAAAAACCCTATGTTGCCTTGAATTCCAAGGGTCGGACTGTAACCAACTTCCTCTATCCGCTCCATCAGCTCGCGGCACCTCTTAGTGAAATTCTCATGCAACATCTGGAATTGGAAAAACAATGACATAGTTAGTACTAAACCTGCCCAAGCCAGTACCAAAACCATTTCTTTTTCAATTCGCAAATATATACAGAGAAAACACCGCAACTCGGTTTCTTCTACCCTAGTGATTAAAATATGTAATCACTTTTCCTACCCTTAAATTCTAAATATTCGATTCATGAAAGAAGATAAAATATCGTTCATGGTTACACATCCTAAGGTACTTTTCATCATAACTATTGTTCATACTTGCATATCTTAAAACCATCAAACATCTTACTACTATAAGATATGTAAAGAGGTATTTACTTGGAAGCGGCAGGAAGAGGGCTTGATGTGTGTGTAGTGAGATGGTTACTGCTCTGATACCAACCTGTAACGCCCGCTTTTTTTTTTCCCATAAGCGGCGTTACGTTAACATGCTGAGGGCATGTAGACATCATAAGGCAGCGGAATAACTTTAACTTATACATGCCCTATTACCATTCTTAACTTAATGACATGGGAACCTTAGCATATTAACTTTAAACTTAAGCATCATATCATGTCATACATAACATCATATCATAAGGTTCCAGAAGTCATTATTCAAACATATAAGTAACCAAGGTGAAGTTCTAGCATAAACAGTAAACATATGGTTTCCTGGGCCAAGTCACTACTACACACATGCGTTCTTGCCCTCCTGCTGCTTCCATCATTGTCCCCTTGAATGATCTGCGGTATAAGGAAATAAGACTATAAGCACACAGGCTTAGTAAGACTCTTTCCTACTCACAAAAACCATTCATCATTCATCATCTCATAATGAGCACATGAAACATTAAAATACTTGGTGCTCTACTTAGCACATAACATCTTACATCACTTATCGTATACATAGCATGACATGAACATAAACATAGTAAACATTCTAAACATGGCATGATATATGACATAAACATAAACATAGTAAACATCCTAAGCATGGCATGATACATGACATAAACATAAACATAGTGAACATTCTAAGCATGGCATGATACATGGCATAAACATAAACATAGTGAACATTCTAAGCATGACATGATACATGGCATAAACATAAACATAGTGAACATTCTAAGCATGACATAATACATGGCATAATACCTATCATAGCATATGAACATTTTCTTAACATAATCATGGCATAGGTCATTCATTCTCATGCATACTTCTTAATATGAAACGTAAGCATAAAATTTTATCAACATAGCATAATGCATAACATGAATGGATGCATGAGTGGAATGCATATACATAAGGATGCTTAACTTTTAAAAACATACTTTTAAATGCTTAAACATAATCATCATAACATCATTTGGGGTCCCCGGCTTGTACCACATACATACATCATAGCGCGCATCCCTAGCAAGTCCGAGGTCGCGAGCCCCGACCTACTAGGGTAAGGACAGCATAGTCGGTAGTCCCCGAACTGAGGTGTTCTTAAGGTGCCCATCCCTGTTGCACAGCTCCGGTAGTGCCAGAACCGTGGACAGCTTCGGTAGTCCAAAACCGGGGCGTTCTTAAGGTGCCCATCCCTTGGACCCATACTTCGGTCCGGTACAAGCCCATACATAAAGTAAAATACTTTTCATGTTTCATCATTCATAAGACATTCATAGCATAACCATGTCACATAAAGCATGACTTAACACATGCTTGTCCTTTCATTGTTCATTCTTATTACATAACATCATGATGCCTGTAAGGCATGAGCATTATCTTCATTCATAAACATGGTATGCATCTTCTTTCATAAGCATGACATGCATCTTTATTCATACAACATGGCATGCATCATTCTTATCATGAACATAAACATAACATACTTATCATGACATCGTTCTTATCATGAACCTAACATATCATACCTATCATAGCATCATTCTTATCGTGAACATAACCCTATCATACTTATCATGGCATCATTCATATCATGAACATAACCCTGTCATACTTATCATGGCATCATTCATATCATGAACATACACAATAACTTAGCATGGTTCTTAACATAACATGAGCATATAACTTAGCATGGTTCTCTACATCACATAAGCATACATAGGTAGGATTTCCATAACATTCTACCTACCATTCAAATACATGACCTAAAACATAAACATTCATAGTAACCCTATTAAGCATGGCATCCAGTCATAACCTAAACATGAAACATAAAGCATGGTGCTTAAACCTTAGGGTCATGGTTAACAGGATTCCTACCACATGCTTGATCCTATACATATAAATACTTTATGGTAAACATGAACCATCATTCTTTGAACCCTAACTCCACCCCCAAACCCTAGATCCAAGGCTTGGCCGAAACTTCTAAGGTGGAGTTCCATCAATTCCATAAACATGCAATATAGCATAAGGTAAAGGAACAACCATACATCATTTATGAGACCATAGGAAGTCCTTGGGGCTCATGATTAGGGTTAACCCTAACCTTTAGGCCACTTTCCTAGGGCTGGCCGA
>JAGFNQ010000795.1:0-66694 GCA_024364735.1 Boesenbergia rotunda | reverse complement strand
AACCAATTTGAATTTAATTGTCAATTAATTATCCATAAATTTGTCTAGACTTTCTTGAAAGAAAGTGCCCAAAATTGCGAGATTTCATAATAGTTTTCAGAATAATTGTAAGTTTTTGGTACAAAGAAAACTTACATATTTCCAAAATTGAAAAATTTCCAAAATAAGAAATTTCCAAAATTGGAAAGTTTCCAAAGATGGGAAGTTTTTTCAATTATCATAAAATTTCAGAAACTAGGATATTTCAAACGTTTGCGAAATTTCATGAGGATTTCCAAACTTCGAAATTCCTAAATCTAAAATTTATAATAATTGGAAATTTTCCATAATTGAAAATTTTTTCAAAATTGAGATTATGACAAAGTTTTCCGCAAAACAATTATATGATTATGTCGAACACTAACCGGCTCTGATACCACTGTTGGGACCGGGTGCATGTTGACAAGGATACGGGTTCGTAAATTTTAAAATATTTACGTGCAGCCGAAGAATTAGCATAAATAATTTCTTAAATTATTTTTAACCACGTATCTAGCATGCGACCTTATGATGTGTGGACATGATCATAAATTAAAATTTTGCAGAAAGTAAACTAATTTACTCGTTACCTCGCGTAACTCGAAGTAAGGGACGAGATCCAACCGTAGCGTCCCTTGGAAGCTCCGCCTCTATTCGCGTCCACGCCGAGTTCTCTTCGGGATGACTTCGCAAAGCCACGAGTTTTGTGCCGACGAGAACTACTAGATTCTCCAAAGGCACAACTAGAATATCAAGCGAGAAAAGATAGAAACTAACCACCGAATAACGGAATCGAGATTCCGTGAAGGGAGGAAGGAGTCGCGACCCGCTTCGTCTTGGTGGTGGCTCACGACAAGGGAGATGGCGCCGGCCCTAGAGGGAGAAAGGTGGGCGCCGGCCCTAGAGAGAGAGAGGTGGGCGCCGGCCCTAGAGTGAGAGAGGGAGAGAATTAGAGAGAGAGAGGGAGCTACTTAATCTCTTGATAATTCAATTGAGGAATTCAAGCCTAGCCTTGGTTCCTTTATATAGTAGCCTCTCCATCGCCAAGTCTCCTCTTTTAACGGAATAAATTTTCATAAGAAATTTATCCTATAAATTTTCTTATGAATTATTCCGTTATGCCAAGTTTTATTATAACTAAATTTATAATAAAACAAATACATCTCTCCTTTATTATGGAATAAAATTTACAAGAAATTTATAAATTTTTCTTATCATGGAAAAATCAATTCATAATTGATTTTATAAAATTAAAATAAACCGATCCATGGTTCATTTTAATTTCCATAAAAAAGAATAAATTTCTATAAATTTCTTTATATAAATTTCTTTATATAAATCTCTTTATATAAATTTCTTTATATAGATTTATTTATCCATAATTTTATAAAACAAATCGCGCTTGATTTATTTTATAAAATAAACCAAATAAATTGGTTTTCTCTCCTTGTAGTGGTCGGCCAAACCAAAGAGGGTGGGTACCCTCTTTGGCCGGCCACATCAAGCCAAACCCTCGCGAATTAAACTCATTTAATTCTCCCAATAAGCCTTCAAAAGACTTAGCCATTTTAAGCTTCCGTTGCGCCTCTGATTAATTCAGATTCAACTTATTTCTCTTGATCGGAAAATCCAATTTTCAACTCGTTTTAAATCCCTCGGATTACTCGTAGTGCGTGTGACTAAATAGGCTTTCGATTTATGTTGGCCGTCTATAATCAACCAATTATAGAACGATCATGAGTGGCACCTAGTAGTACATCATGACACCCAATTAATCGAAAGATCAACGGTTGACCTCAGAAATAATTCTGAAACCCTTCAGCAGCTCTAATGAATCGTGCCTCATTCCCTTCACCATCTTATACCCACTTGGTTCAGGACATGGTCTGTGTGTGTCAGTCCCCACTAGGCTGACTACGTCACACCTAGCCCAAGTAACGTTCTCTCGTCCTTTGGATTTCTAATTACTCTCATGTATTTAAGAGACTCATACTCTAAACATGACATGCTCTAGCCAGAGGCTTTGAGTAACAATCTGACGATAGGCCTGGGTATACATCTCCTCGCAAGGAGTGGTGAATCCTTTATAGGCTGCTCAGACATCTTCAGGCACTTCGGCTTATACCCAACCATCCTGGGTCCACACCTCCTTGGAGATGCTTGCTTAAGATGTTAAAGTATAAGTCTCCATGACCAAGATGACTTGAACACCGCAAGTCAAAGGAACATCGCACTTAAGTTGCAGTAAGAACTTCACTGACATGTCTATATATAGACTACCATGTGAAGTTTTACAGTCAGTCACTCTAATGAACTAGTTCCCTTAACTAGCATTCATGTTTATCTCTGGACATCCCAATGTCACCAGCCAGTGAGAATCAGCTGATTAGAGAATAACCCATGCTAGTCTCAACAGAATTGATAGTGTCCGTGTTTATCAATTCATCAACTAGGGATATTTTCAATACTTCACAATTGCACATGTAGAGATAATCACTAGTTGTGAATTCATCACAAATTCTCTCATGCTGTGAATTGTATTGCGGACATTCAGTAAATGAGTTTAAGATCCCAATCAAATACACAAATATGTATACTCAAATAGTGAATTTTCATTTATTAAAATAAATGTTTACAATCGTAAGGCGATTGCTTAGGACACTTCTCTCATATTACTAACAGTTTCTGTGGATGGAGAAGCTTAGCTGGCAAGTTCACCACGTCAACATCTCAGGGGCTCGTGAGCCATCAGGTGCCTCAACAGTCTCAGGCACCCAAGAGCAGAGATAACTTTGGCCAAGTCTGCGGATAAGTACGCGCCCGATTCGGTGCACGTGGCAGGCGCCCAAGAGCCTTGAAGCGCCCGAGAACTACCTATATAAGGGGCTTCACCCCTTTGCATCAACATCAATCAATTCACTTGTAAAATCTCTTAGCGTGCTTTTGTTGTAAGGCTTCTCCGTTATAAGGAGATTTTTATTGAGCGTCTCCTACCTTGGAAGCAACGTTCTCAGTTGCGACCAAGATTCTTTTTAAAAGATGAGTGCCTCCTCTTTTATTTTTTTTATCCATCTATTCACCCCCTCTAGCTGGGTCAACCTGATCCAACAAGTGATATCAAAGTTGAGATCGCCGCAGAAGGACTAACCGCCGACTGCAGCAATTTCAAGAAAATAGTTAGAGCAGTAATCTACCCGCCGAAGTTTGAGGGGGAGTTCGCAATGTGGAAGCGTCGAATGCAGGTATTTTTTAAAACTGATATTGAACTGCTACTAATTATGAAAAATAATTTTTCAGTTCCTATAGACAACAATGGAGAGGATAAAGAAGTAGAGTCATGGACCAAGAAGGAGCAAGCGGGCTTTGTAGCAAACAGCAAAGCGGAATTTCATCTACTAGCCGTTCTTCCCGCGCAAGAAGTCAACCGCATCGGGAATTACAACTCGGCAAAACAGCTCTGGGCAAAATTCCTGGAATTACATGAAGGTACCTCAGAGGCGAAACTGGCGCGATGAGACCTCCTTTGAAGCAAACTGACAAACCTTCGGATGGAAGATGGAGAATCAGTTGCGCATCTACACGCCAAGGTAAAAGAACTAATCACGGGCCTTGGGAACCTCGGAGAAAAGGTAACAAGTCACGACGCTCAAAGGTATGTCTTAAACGCGATTCTGAGAACCTCAAAATGGACATCGATAATCGACGCATATTTCATTTCGAAAGATTTAGAGGTAAGACATTAGAGCAATTGTTTTCTACTTTGGAGCTTCACAAATCTCGTTTTGTAGAAAAGAATAAGAAAGCAGACATCGTCGCACTAAACACAAGGAAGATCCAACTCGACGGGAATCCTCGACTAACGACGAAACAACAAAAATGGTAAGTTCTTTTAAATGTTTTTTTAAATCTAACAAAATTTCAAGAATGCAGAAATGAAGATGGTCTCCAAAGAAGCGAATTATCAGATGCTACAACTGCAACGAGGAGGGACACCTGAAGGACCAGTGTCCTAAACTCAAGAACCAGCCAAAGAAGAAAAAGGCACTGAAGGCCACATGGGATGAGTCCTCGTCAGAAGTGTCAGAAGGTCGAGAAGACGCAGGACATGTGCTGACGGCAAGTCATCAAGAAGGAAGCACTGATGAAGGGGGAGAGACGTCAGAAGAAAGTGACAACGAAGTTGGAACCTCATTTTTCGAAAGCGACCCTGTAGGTGAGGATTGTTTCCTTCCTCATGATTAGTTGTATGTTGGAGTTGAAGCCTTGCTCAAATCTAATGGTAGATTAAAAAAAGAAATTTTGAAATTAAAAAATGAATTGGCACTTACATCCTCTTCTAATATTCTGAAAAATGACAATTTGAAAAACCTAGCGCAAAAATTAGAACCTGATGTTGCATATTTACGCCAAAAGAAAAATAACTTTCCTGATAATTTAAATTGGTATTTTAAAAACCATAAGGGTTAATTTAAAAAAGTGTCCAAAAGCTATATTCCACCTAAGTTTTTAGTTAATCCTGTAGACATGAACATATTTTGGTACCTAAATTTGTATTAAACTGATAAATTTTTTTTGTTATTATATATGAGTGTAATTTTTTTCTGACAAAAATTATGTCTTTAATTTTTTTTATGCATAATTATGTTGTCCATCTACTGGGAAATTTTGAAAAATTTTCAAATAGTTTTTTGTTTTTATGATTTTCCACTCAAAATTTGAAATTAAAATTTTAAAAATAGGTAAATAATTTATTTTCATAGATCCAATTTTTCAAGATTCAGATATAGTGGAAAGAACTCATTATAATTTTTTTCAAATTTTTGAATTTTTTAAAATTTATTCTTCAAAAACTCTAATTAGTGGGGTTTTCATTTATTTTTGGACTTGATGAACGAATTTAAAACACAAAATTTTTTTCCTCATTAATTATGTTTCCCCATTTTTTACTGTGATCAAAAGGGGAGAGTATGACTGAGGTTCAAGGGGAGATAGTTTTTTTTTATAATCTTACCAATTCTATTTTTATGCTTAAACTGTTTAACTTAGTTAAGTTTTATTTTTTGTTTAACCCTAACTGAACCTGGGTTGATGCATATCAAAAAGGGAGAAATTGTTGGTACCCCGGTTAGTTTTGATGTGATCAACTATGTTAAGTTAGGTCCTAAGTTTTCTAATCCCTCTGTTAAGTGTGCAAGAGCTTAGGTATGGAGGAAGTCGAGCGTAAGATGTAGCGGACGAGAAGGATTGTGCGGGGAAGTGAGTTGATGGACTCTGGTGCAATTTGAGGGACACGGAAGCTACGGAAGAGTATGCCGGTGGATCAAGAAGGACGTGCGTGACGTCTGAGGGACGGGAAGCCGAGAGGAAGTGTGATCAAGGGGCGAAAGGCCAAAGTCGGGTTCGGGTGAGCCTAACTCCGGTTGGCCGGAAATCACCCAGAAGATGAAGAACCAAAAGAAAGCGGCTGCTACCTCCCAGGTGCCTGAAATGGTTCAGGCGCCGAAAGTCCAGGCACCTGATAAGTATCAGGAACCTCAGTAGAGGTGTTTCTGCGGATGGAGAAGCTGAACTGGCAAGTGTTGGAGCAATCGGCCCTAAGATGGTCCGGAGTGACCATAGGTTTTGATGTTTGGGCAAAGGGTTCAAGTTAGGTTTTCCCTTGTATTCTTATATGTGTATGTTGAGTGTGTAGGTTGTAAGGTTACACATATGAACTTGATTGGACTGCCTCGGTACGGTGAAGGATGGCATGGAGGCAAGCTGGAGGCTTGCGTGCGCATCCGAGGGACTTGGGAGAGCAGGGACGATGAGCTGATGGGCACGGACTTCGAGACATGCATGAAGGATGGCATGGAGGCAAGCTGGAGGCTTGCGTGCATCCGAGGGACGGGAGCCGAAGATGAAGAGGGCGCGAAGGCAATAGTCGAGGCTGCGGATGAGGAGTCAGTCGAGTTGTGAGGATCGAGTGTTGTGTGAATGTACTCGGGAAGGGATTCAGTTGGGGACGAGTCGACTGCTCTTGGAGCAATTGACTGGTAGGTGGCTGGTGAGTTGGCTAAAATTTGAACGTTGGGGGTGCAACGGTCGAATTTGGCTGGCACCAGTCGACTGCCCTTGGAGCAGTAGACTGGTAGCGAGGGTTTTAGCCCGAGTCCTATTTAAAGAGGACTTCGTGGGGGCTGAGATTTTTGACGAGTTTGGTCTTGGTTAAAGGCCAAATAGTAGTCTTTGTGCTCAGAGGTTCTCAAGGTGTTGTGGTGAGGTTTCTCCACCCACAAGGAGCGACGAGAGCTAGCCGGAGGTTATCCGGGGAGTGATCCACCGACGGATTCTTGGATTAGTCACCCGACCGGGGTGGATACCAAGTAAATCTTCGTGTTAGCATTGGTTAGTATTGTTTATTTTATTTATTATCATTTCCGCTGTGCAAACTAACCGTGTAGGAAGAAAAGGGGTTCAAAATCGCTATTCACCCCCCCTCTAGCGGACACGATCGATCCCAACAATTGGTATCAGAGCGAAGGACCGCTCTTGATCGGACTAATCGCCGAGGGAGCAAGAATGCTAGAGGAAGAACGATGGAAGACAAATTTGGGGACGACATCTACATCCCACCGCCCTACGATCATGAAGACTTCGACTATTGGCGGGCAAGGATGGAGACTTGGCTTAGCATGGATTGGTCATGTAGGATAGCCATAGAAGAGCCCTTCGAAGTTCCAAAGGACAAGCATGGGAAGAAGCTTCGTCCTAGATATTGGAACAAAGAGCAACAAGAACAATCTCGGGCCAATGAAAAGGTAATCAATATATTGATTAATATTTTACCTAAGAAAATTTTGAGTGATGTAGGGAAATACCAAAATGCATGTGAATTGTGGAGAAAATTGAAAGAAGTTCATAAGATCCCTACACAAGCTCAACTAGTGGAAGAGCCTGAAGAAACAATTTTGAGTGTCCAAGAAGTATCAACATCTTCAAGTGAGATAGAAGAATTGAGTGAGAGATTCCCCACCTCATCGAGAGAACAAGAGGAAGCTTCCACATCATCAAGAGAGGTTGAAGAAGATGTCAACCTAGCCTCCACCTCCACCAAAGCAAATAAAAAGGACCACATTATATGCTTTGGGTGCAATGAAAAGGGGCACTACAAGGACAAGTGTCCAAAAAGTAAAAAGGAGGTAAAATCTACACTCAGTTCAATTCCATTTAAATCTAACATGAAGTGTAGGATTGGAGAAGCCCAAGAGAAAAGGAAGAAAATCCGTTGCTTCACATGTGGAGAGCTAGGGCACTATCACACCAAGTGTCCAAGAAAAGGAGAACTAAAGAAGATGGAGAAGTTGAGAAGATGGGAGAAGGAGGAGAGAAAGAAAAGAAGCCTACAACAATGAGGAACTTCAAAGGTAAGGGAGGTAATCCCTAGGCATGATAAAAATAGAATTAATCATTCATTCATGCATGCTAAAAACCATGAAAATTGCTTGCTTGTACATAATTTTGGATTTAGATATAATGATAGGACTAGGGTTAACAAGGTAGATCAAACCCCTAGGAAAAGCATGCATCATGATCAACCCAAGACCTTTAGACCAAAGGATCATGACACTAATCTCAAAAAGGGAAGGAATGTGCCTAGAAAGGAAGTTAGGTCTAGAAATGTCAAAAGTGGACATATGGACGCTAAAGTCAAAGGTTTAGAAAGGGAAAATCAAGCCTTGAGGGCAAGGCTTGATAAATTAGAAAGGGTCCTAGAAAGGTTCACGGTTGGATCTAAGGGCCTAGACATGGTGTTGGGTAGTTTGAAACCCAACTACGATAGATCGGGATTGGGATACTGGTCTAAGACCTCCAAGGCCAACCAAAAGAAGTATGCTGGGGAGGCATACAATCATGGTAAGAAGGGTAAGTCCAAGGATGGCAAGGGAATGCCATCCAAGGGTAGAAAGGGTCACTTAACCAAGGACAAGGTGTCCAAGGTTAAGAAGGTTCACTTTGTAGGCCAAGAGTCACCGGGGGCACACCGATGTGGCTTAGTGTGGATTGAGTCACCTAGGGATGTGGCTGGGGCTCAGAATTCAAGGGGGAGGTCTAGAAGCCTTTGGGGTCCATGGTAAATGGATCTCAAAAGTTTCTCTCCTAGGAAATTAGGTGAAATGTGCCAAAAAGGGTTGGAAGACTTGGCTAAGTCTTAATCCTAGGTTTTGGCACATTAGATGGAGTTTTAGGGAGAGAATGGTGAGAATGAGGTTATAATTGGTAAAATTGGGTTTTAATGTGTGAATACCATGTAATTCACTGATAAAAATGAATTGTGACCAAGTATTGGAAGATACATCAAGGAGAAATCACAATTGAGACTTTTGGGATGAGTTTTAATGATACACTTTAAGATAAGTTAGATTTCGTGCCAATCCTGAGATCCGGAGTACAATTGTTTGGAAACGTATTTTTCCCAAATAGACATTGGCCCCACAAATCTCCCCATGAAATTTCATAATTTTTGGAGATTTGTGGAATTATCTAGGCATTACTGAAATTGGGCTGAAAAACCTGAAATTCAGGTATCAGTCGACTGCCCTAGGGGCAGTCGACTGGTAAGAGCCCAGAAATATTCTGTGAGTTTTGGGAGTCGACTGCCCCGGGGGCAGTCGACTGGTTTGTAGGCTGAAGTAGGAAAATGGCTAGTGGATGATAGAATATGATGTCTAAATTAAAATCCTTAATTATACTGGTTGAGTTAAGGTTTGACTCACGGTTTAATGGATTGTATGAAATGAAACTATATGGGTATCATGGAATTCAAGGGAAATTTTCATCATATTAAGGATATGAATAAAAAAAATGAATTGAGGACAATTTCATGTGTCGAATTATAATGATTGGCGTTGGCAAACACATGGAATTAGAGATACATTTGCAAATTGATACGAAATGTCAATCTTGTTGGATCGAGAGAAACGATAGAGGGGGAGGGTGAATATCGTTAAACGCTTTTCGGATAAAAACTAGAGCAAGTACGCAGCGGAATAAAAACAATCGCGAACACAGGTAGTTTTACTTGGTTCGGAGCCTGGGTCGACTCCTACTCCAAGGCCCACGGTCGTTGACCGTTTTCTGAGGGCAATTCTATAAGTGTGCAAAAACAGTTTACAAGAGTTGTACAATTGTAGTATAGTAAACTGAAAGAAAATAGCTCTTCGTTACCGACGTCCGGTGTAGTTTATACTTCGGTGCAGATAGACGTCGTAGGCGCTTGAGTCGTGAGTGGAAGGTTCCCGGAGCAGAGCGCTTTGAGTCGAAGAGCAAGTTGGCGTTGGAAGAAGTGTTGTGTGAAGCCTTGGAGTCGAGGGCCCTTTTATAGCCCCTGGGGGCGCCCGGAATGTCGGGGGCGCCCCACCACGTGTCAGCCGATCCGCTTCCGTCTCGGTCAGCTCTGATCCCTTAAAACTCGGGATCAGGTGCCTAGCAGTCCTTCGCTAGGTCTTCAGTCCCAAGCTGTCCTTCGCTTGGTGCCTAGCAGTCCTTCGCTAGGGCTTCAGTACCATGGCATTCCTTCGCCAGTGCCTAGCAGTCCTTCGCTAGGACTTTAGTCCCCTAGCATTCCTTCGCCAGTGCCTAGCAGTCCTTCGCTAGGACTTTTTGCCCTGGCATTCCTTCGCCAGTGCCTAGCAGTCCTTTGCTAGGACTTTTCCTGCACACTTGAGTAACATGTTAGATAACAAATGAGACTTAACTTTTGAACCCTTTTGCCATTATCAAAACTCAGGTTCGACTTGGGTGCTTTCTGCACCAACAATCTCCCCCTTTTTGATTTATGGCAACCCTGGTTCAAAAAGTTAAGTTAATCAGAGTAAGTAAAAAATTAAATTTTGTTCCCTCCCCCTGGAAGGAATCTCCCCCTAGATTTTTCAAAACTTCGTGGGGTTTTTAAAAATAAATTCTAAGTTTAAGGATGGATTTTTACTTAGAATAATTTTCAACAGAAATTAATTTTGGTTGTCTATTTTGGAGAACTTGTAGAATTTTTAAGTTTAAATACTTAGAAAACTTAAGAAGGATTCTGAAAGCTTAAGTTTGAGTACTAAGGAAAATTTTGACGCCCTAAGTTTAAAGTACTTAAAAAAGTTTTGAAAACTTTAAGTTTTAAAGTACTTAGTGAAATTTGAAAAACTTAAGTGCTTAGGTAAACTTAAGTACTTAGGGAAGTTTTGAAAAACTTAAGTACTTAGTGAAATTTGAACAACTTAAGTGCTTAGGTAAACTTATGTACTTAGGGAAGTTTTGAAAAACTTAAGTACTTAGTGAAGTTTTGAAAAAACTTAAGTACTTAGAACAAACTTAGTACTTTTGAAAATTTTAATTAAGTACTTTTTGAATAAAGGATAGAGTTTGAAATTTTTAGAGTTGAAGAAATTCTTAAAAAAATTTAAACTCTCTCCTTTCCTATCTCTCCCCCTTTGCCATATATCAAACACAAATAAATATAGCAGAAACAGAATAATTAAATTGCATAAAGGAAAATAACTTGCATGATTTTGCTGTACTGAACCAATTCATGATGAGAATTAAACCAAATCAGTTTCATTTTCCTCTTTTAGGGACCTGTCTAACCCAATTAGCTACTTACTAACTGTTATAAACAGTAGTTTTCGCTAGGGTTAGTCAAGTTAAGTGTTCTGTTCAAGTTAGATTTCTAAACTTGATACTTAACTTGATTACTGTGTAAGTTGTATTTAGTGCCCCAATTACTGCAGATGTACTGACTTAAAGCATCTTGAATTAAGGCAAAGACCAAAGCATCTCAACCCTTTTTAAGTTATCAATCAAAAGTACCCTAAGGTGCTTGTGAGATGCTGGCTTCTAAATCTATAGGTGCATGCAGTTCTAGGGTTAGGGCCTAGGCTAAGTCCATTTTCGAAAAAGCCCTAGTTTTGAAAGGGGGTAGTTTTGAAATAAAACTAAGTCAAAAAATTTGCAAGATAACAAAAAACTGATTTTGAAATTAAGTAAAATAGTTTTTCAAATTCTTTTAGAAACTGATTTTTAAATCAAGTAAAGCAGTAAGAAAATCAAAAGTAGAGTTAACCTATTCTTATGAGCACAATCCTAATTGATAATCAAGTAGTCAAGATAAACAAGTAGTCATCACAGTCATACAAGTCAGACATGAGTCAACCCTACTGAGTAGGGGCAGTCAACTAGTTACTAGTACAATGCTAATCAAATCTAGGACGAGGGACCGGGATGATCAGAGGAGCCTGGCTGCCATGCTCTGAGAAGCGACATCATCTCAATGTATCGTGCATCGGCCACCTCTCGATTGGCTCTACGAGCGTCCATCTGCTCGATGTGATAGGCCTCGACCTCCTCTCGGAGACTGTGGATCTCCATCTGCATCTGTGTGAAGCGCTGGTCGATGGTCGGTGGTGGAGGCTGATCTATATGGTCCTGCATCTTTGCTGCGAGATCAGCAACGTCAACGTCTACCTCCTCGTCTGAGTCATCGGAGCCCCGGCTTGTTGTCATCTCCAACTCAAAACCCCGGTGGCCGATACCTCTACACCAGCTAAAGAGAAGTTCCTAAATCCTATCTCATCAAAATCGGTCATCGCGGTTATTTCACCCACGGTAATGTCATGACCGTGGTGATGAAGGAGGGAGGTGATGATGTGGCAGAATGGAGTGCACACTCGTCCCTGGGTCGTAACACTGGACGCATGCAGAATAGTATGAAACATGTGTAGCCCAATGTCAATGTCAAGATGATGGATCAAGGCATACAGAAGGAAGGCATGAAAAGGTCGCATGGTCGCGACATCTCTAGTGGAGAGTGGTAAGATACATCGGACTAGGACTCTATATAGGGCGTAGTCCTGTGCCTGAAGGTCAACGGACTAGAATCGTCTATCTGCGGGGAGTCTAGCTTCCCTATAGAAATAGGAGTGAAGAGTGTCTAAAGTAATGTGAGAGTAGGGAGGATCAAATGGAGGATTCCTAGGTGGATAGCAACAAAAGGTGGACTGGGAGGGTCGTAGTCCAAGGAATCGGTTTAGCAAGGTAGGAGTGATCGACAAGGGTATCCCTTGAACAGTAGTGACAAACATGAGATCGTTTTGTCGAATTATGTTATTATAAAATTCTGCACATAAGGATATGTTAATGGTATGAGTGCAGAATACTAGATTATCTAATTGATAGAAGTTTATAACATTCATGGCTAAGGGACATGATTGGGTAAAGAAATGTCTATTAAGATAGCTTGTTTTAATAGGCTTATAGGTTGTTCGAGCGAACTTATTACACAGTTCTAGAGTCGGGAACCTAGGGTCGGGACTCGGTTCGGTACCGGGGTTCGTTTGGTTTGCTCAGCGTTTTCTAAGTTGAGAGACATGCATTTATAAGAAATAAATTAAGAAAATAATTCTAAATGCAAAAGGAATTAGGAAAGTAATTCTAAATGCATAAAACAAATCATACCGGGGAGACATGGTTGAGATTGAGGAAGCACAAGTGTCACATGATCTTCTTGGAAGGAAGGAAGGGAGGAAGGAGGATGGTTTTTGGTGTGGGAAGAAGAGGGGGTTCGGATGCCTTTTATAGGCAGGTTATTGGGGGGCGCCCGGGAGCTCCCGGGCGCCCGGGACAGTGGTCTCTGCCATGACAGAGACTGGGGCTGGTTAGGGGCGCCCGGAATGGTCCGGGCGCCTTGGTCAGGCTGATTTTGCAGCTTTTGCTGCATTGACTGCGATGGGGGCGCCCGCGTGGTTCCGGGCGCCCTGACCAAGGGATTAAAGGCAACTTTTTGTCTTGAGAGAAGATAAAGTCATGGGAGGGGGGCGCCCGAGGAGTCACGGGCGCCGGGAGTGTATAGGAAGTGACAAATTTGATGTCTTGTCATTGGTTGACCATGGTTTAGTTGGTTTAACCATGGTTTGACTGCTTTGACTATGGTTTGACTGCTTTGACTATGGTTTGACTATGTTAACCATGGTTTAACCACGTTGACCATGGTTTGACTGTGTTGACCATGGTTTGACTACATTCTGAACTACAGGATTAAACCACAATATAGGTATTAAAGGAATTATAATTGAGTTTAATTTTACTGTCTCACCCAATCTAGGGTTTTCAATCACGTTGGCCTTACAGGTTTTGTGAGACAGGTTTTGATAAGTAAAATTATTTTGAAAAATTATTATTTATTTTGAAACACATAAATAATTTTGAAAACAATTGAATTTATTTTGAAAAGAATATTTAAATCTACAAGTAACTGAAAATTTGTGTTAGATTTGAATTTGACAAGGAGTAATTTGAATTTGAATTTCAAAAATTTGCTTCCAGGTCTTGGTGAGGCACTAGGCCTTCTTTGGCCGTAGCCTTATTGGATCATCAACCCTTTCCTTGTCAAAGCCTTTTAATGAAATTTCATTTTCAAAATTAATCTTTGAAAAATTCTGGTCTAACTGGTTTGGGTCTTGGATCGGTAGCTTCGGCTAGTTTCACCAGTCTAAAGAGACCAAGTATACTTGACCTTATTAGAATTGGTTTCCCTAACTTACTATCATCTCACCGTCACCCAATACTATGTTGTTCAAATTTCAGTTAAGTTTGTTCAGTCCTTACATTAACCATTCCTAAGTCTAAGCATGGTAAATTGCAAAAATTAAATAAACAATCAACCAAGCAATTTGCAATCAAGAATTAAATTCTATCTAATAATAAATATAGTTTTTAATTTGGCTCCCCTTGGACTA
The DNA here is from genome assembly GCA_024364735.1 of Boesenbergia rotunda. Taxonomy (NCBI): domain Eukaryota; kingdom Viridiplantae; phylum Streptophyta; class Magnoliopsida; order Zingiberales; family Zingiberaceae; genus Boesenbergia; species Boesenbergia rotunda. The sequence goes on along the minus strand of JAGFNQ010000795.1, from coordinate 52,916 downwards.
AAGCCACGGTAATGGTTAGGCAAAATGTGAATCTTGTCCTTAGGGATCCAATACTGATTTGATCCAGTTAGTTTGTTTAGGTACAGTTTAGGTACCCATGCCTGAACTTTATTTCTGGACTGATTCAGTACAGCAAAATAGGATCTTTGTCTAGATTTGGTTCTATAGCCTAGTCCGGATCGATTTAGAACCGATTTTGTTTTCCAAGAATCATGTCAAGACCCTTGGAACCAGAAGTGAATCGTTCTAAAGCTGATCTAAGATCCTTAACCTTAGTTTTCAGGGAGGAATTCTCTTTCTCAAGTTTTTCAACTTGATTAGAGGTTCCTTCTTGAACCTTCTCAGTTAGGGGTTTAGAATCAGCTCCCTCTTTCAGGAGTTTTACTTCCTGTCGAAGGGATTCGACTCGGAGTTTAGCTTTTGCCAAATCTCGAGAAAGAAAAGAGATTAATTCATTTAATTGACTTCTAGTAAATCCACTTACCTTGATTTCGCCATCCTCTGAAAAGGTCAGTCTGCCGTCGTCCTGTTCTGATTCTGACTCGGTCTCGACTTCTTCTGAGGCGGTTAGTGCTAGTAGGTTCGACTGTGGGACCTCTTCTTCTTCTTCGGAGGAGGACTCATCCCACGTTGCTTGAAGTGCCTTCTTCCTTCTATTCTTCTTGGTTTCCTTTAGGTTCGGACACTCCGTCTTGTAGTGACCCTTCTTCTTGCACTCGTAGCAGGTCACGTTGGGCTTGTTCTTTTCGTTTGCGGGTTCAGCTGGTTCATCCCTTCTTCGGCTGACTTTCCGTTTGTTGGTTTGGTTCTTCAATTCTTTGTAGTAGTTTCGGGCCAGTCGGACCAGCTTAGGTCGATCTCCTTCTTCGTCTTCTGAGTCTGAGTCTGAGTTAGACTCGGGTTCAGGTTGAGGCTTCTTCTTAGTTGTCCTTCCAGTTTTACCTGCAATAAAGGCAATACCTTTCTCGGCCAGATTGCAGTTAGTCTGTTCATGCAATTCTAATTCAGAGAACAATTCATCTAATTTTATTTTCGAAAGATCCCTTGAAACCTTGTATGCTTCTACCATAGATGCCCACAAGGTGTTTCTCGGGAAAGCATTTAAAGCATACCTTATTAGGTCACGGTTTTCTACCTTGTGACCAATGGTGTGTAGACCGTTCATTAGTTCTTGAATTTGGGCGTGAAGCTGAGCTGCTGTTTCGTTGTCGGCCATTTTGATGGTATACAGCTTGTTCAGGAGCAGATCTCTCTTGCTGATCCGAGTGTCTAATGTTCCTTCATGCAGCTCGATCAGTTTTCCCCACAGCTCCTTGGCACTGTTGAAAGGGCCCACCCGGTTTAGCTCCTCTTTTGTTAAGCCGCATTGAAGGGTCTGGGTTGCCTTTGCATCCGCTTCAATTTTCCATTTCAGAGCGGTGTCCCACTCTGTGTAGCTTTGAGGTACTCCTTCAGCATTTCTCGGAATCTCCAGTCCAGACTGGATGATTATCCACATGTCCACCTGAGTTTTCAGGTGGACCTCCATTCTGCTCTTCTAGTAGGAGAAGTCTTCTCCACTGAAGAGAGGTGGTCTTGCGGTGCTGAAGCCTTCTTGCATGGCCATTTTATCTGAAATGTAAACTAGACAAAAAAAAGGAATATCCCAAGACTTGGTCTTGGATTAGTAGTGCGGGATAAAGAAAAAAATATTTGTCGAGTGGTGTTGCACCAACCTCGATCAACGAGAAGAAATTCGAATGAAAAAAATATTAGAAGAAATTCGAACGAAAAAATATATTAAAAGAATTTTTTTTAAAAAAAAAATCGAAAAATTTTCAAACTGGTGGTTGCACCAAATTTGAACTTCCCCGCTCTGATACCACTTGTTGGATCGAGAGAAACGATAGAGGGGGGGTGAATATCGTTAAACGCTTTTCGGATAAAAACTAGAGCAAGTACGCAGCGGAATAAAAACAATCGCGAACACAGGTAGTTTTACTTGGTTCGGAGCCTAGGTCGACTCCTACTCCAAGGCCCACGGTCGTTGACCGTTTTCTGCGGGCAATTCTATAAGTGCGCAAAAACAGTTTACAAGAGTTGTACAATTGTAGTATAGTAAACTGAAAGAAAATAGCTCTTCGTTACCGACGTCCGGTGTAGTTTATACTTCGGTGCAGATGGACGTCGTAGGCGCTTGAGTCGTGAGTGGAAGGTTCCCGGAGCAGAGCGCTTTGAGTCGAAGAGCAAGTTGGCGTTGGAAGAAGTGTTGTGTGAAGCCTTGGGGTCGAGGGCCCTTTTATAGCCCCTGGGGGCGCCCGGAACGTCGGGGGCGCCCCCCCCCCCCCACGTGTCAGCTGATCCGCTTCCGTCTCGGTTAGCTCTGATCCCTTAAAACTCGGGATCAGGATTTGACGGGGGTACCCGCAACGCTGGGGGTGCCCGGGTTGACCGTGTATCCTCTTATCCGTTGGCTTCGCTGGGTTCTGCTTCATTAGCTTCAACTGGGAGCGCCCGGGACGCTGGGGGCGCCCGGGAGCATGGGGGGCGCCCGGGAGCATGGGGGCGCCCCGCCCATGAGCTGTCGAAGCCTGCCTTTGCTTCATGTGTTTTGTGTTCACCTTGGGGGCGCTCGGGACACTCCGGGCGCCCTGGTCAGCTGCTGCCTCACTCCTTTGAGGCTCTCTGAGCTGCAGACACTCGTTCCTTCGGTCCTGCATCCAGGGTTAGTACAAAACACCATAATGAAATAAGATGTTAGTTTATACAGCCTTAGCTGTCTTGGTTCTGACTTTGGGCCTCCCAAATGGAGCCCTAGGTCGAACCGACGCTACTGTTCCCTCGATGGGGAGCACATCCTCACCTACTCCTCTCGGGAGAATTTACCTGATGCCAACCGGCTCCTCCGTTGGACTTTTGCCTAGCGGTCCTTCACCAGGTCTTGGATACCAAGCTGTCCTTCGCTTGGTGCCTAGCAGTCCTTCGCTAGGGCTTCAGTACCCTGGCATTCCTTCGCCAGTGCCTAGCAGTCCTTCGCTAGGACTTTAGTCCCCTGGCATTCCTTCGCCAGTGCCTAGCAGTCCTTCGCTAGGACTTTTACCCTGGCATTCCTTCGCCAGTGCCTAGCAGTTCTTCGCTAGGACTTTTCCTGCACACTTGATTAACATGTTAGATAACAAATGAGACTTAACTTTTGAACCCTTTTGCCATTATCAAAACTCAGGTTCGACTTGGGTGCTTTCTGCACCGACAAATCCTTTGAGGAAATTAGGAATTGTACTAAAAGTCAAGCACACTTGACATTTTCGTGAAATCATATTTTTCTAGGATATGGTTTCGTGAAATCATATTTTCGTGAATTGTACTAGAGTGTTTAAGGTTGTGTTGAGTTCTTGTTGGCACCAAGGATAAGGTTGCATGGGGGCAATTCTTAAATGGTGGCCAAGGGAGAAGAACTTGGTTGTTAGATTGGGTAGAACCTAACTTGGTGTTAGAGTGGTAAGTTGGTTAGAACTTTACCTTGGAAAATGGAAATTGGGAGAAGACATAGGTTAAGGGGGAGGGTGCCTCCTTGTTTGCCTTAATTTTCATTGAAAATTTTGAGTTTTGTATCCAACTTGGGAATGATAATAGATACATGGTGAAATGTATTTTTCCCAAGTAGGTATGGGTACCACAAAGTTCTCCACGAAATTTAGAAATTTTTGCAGATTTGTGGAATTTCTGGTGTAATTCTGAATTTGGCCAAAAAAGTCTGATATTCATAGTATCAGTCGACTGCCCTGGGGGCAGTCGACTGCCCTGGGCTGATGAGTGTATCAGCAACTGGTTTGGTGTCCAAATGATAGGAAACAAGTGTATGGGGGCTTAATACACTGTGTTTAGGATCATTGGGGATTGAAAGAACCGATAATTGGGATATTATTGGGTCTTTTGATGTATGGCAAAGGGGGAGAGATGTTGGGTTTAAGTGGGAAACCAAACATACCTTTGCTAGAAACCCTAGGTTTAGGGGAGCTAAGATTAAGGGGGAGCATGATTGCTCCATTCTTGGCGTAAGGGGAACCTGGGAGAGGTTCTTGAAAAGCCTTTGTGAGTCCAATGCAGGGGGAGCTTGGGAGAAGTTTTTAAAAAGCCCGTTTTGGTGAAAATTCCTAACTTGGGAAGTTAGGTGTGGAAAAGTCCTATCTTGGAGGGCTAGGTGTAGAAATTCCTAACTTGGAGGGTTAGGTGGTAAAAAGTCCTAACTTGGAGGGTCAGGTGTAGGATGCCTTTGGATAGGATCCATATATGCATTGCATATGCATTATTTTTGCCATTGACTACTGTTTTGCTTTCCCTAACATAAACGTATTGCCAAACATCAAAAAGGGGAGATTGTTGGAGCAATCGGCCCTAAGATGGTCCGGAGTGACCATAGGTTTTGATGTTTGGGCAAAGGGTTTAAGTTAGGTTTTCCCTTGTATTCTTATATGTGTATGTTGAGTGTGTAGGTTGTAAGGTTACACATATGGACTTGATTGGATGGCCTCGGTACAGTGAAGGATGGCATGGAGGCAAGCTGGAGGCTTGCGTGCGCATCCGAGGGACTTGGGAGAGCAGGGACGATGAGCTGATGGGCACGGACTTCGAGGCATGCGTGAAGGATGGCATGGAGGCTTGCGTGCATTCGAGGGACGGGAGCCAAAGATGAAGAGGGCGCGAAGGCAATAGTCGAGGCTGCGGATGAGGAGTCAGTTGAGTCGTGTGGATCGAGTGTTGTGTGAATGTACTCGGGAAGGGATTCAGCTGGGGACCAGTCGACTGCACTTGGAGCAGTCGACGGTAGGTGGCTGGTGAGTTGGCTAAAATTCGAACGTTGGGGTGCAACGGTCGAATTTGGCTGGCACCAGTCGACTGCCCTTGGAGCAGTCGACTGGTAGCGAGGGTTTCAGCCCGAGTCCTATTTAAAGAGGACTTCGTGGGGGCTGAGATTTTTGACGAGTTTGGTCTTGGTTAAAGGCCAAACAGTAGTCTTTGTGCTCAATGGTTCTCAAGGTGTTGTGGTGAGGTTTCTCCACCCACAAGAAGCGACGAGAGCTAGCCGGAGGTTATTCGGGGAGTGATCCACCGACGGATTCTTGGATTAGTCACCCGACCGGGGTGGATACCAAGTAAATCTTCGTGTTATCATTGGTTAGTATTGTTTATTTTGTTTATTATCATTTCTGCTGTGCAAACTAATCGTGTAGGAAGAAAAGGGATTCGAAAATCGCTATTCACCCCTCCTCTAGCGAACACGATCGATCCCAACAATTTCCCCACATCAGCATCTCAGGCGGCCGTGAGCCATTAGGCGTCTCGGCAATCTCAGGCGCCCAAGAGCAGAGATAAACTTTGGCCAAGTCTGTTGATAAGCACGCGCCTAATTCTGTCCACATGGCAGGCGCCCAAGAGCCTTTAGGCGCCCGAGAACCACCTATATAAGGGGCTTCACCCCTTTGCTTCAACATCAACCAAATTACTTGTAAAATCTCTTAGCGTACTTTTGTTGTAAGGCTTCTCCGCTATAAGGTGTTTTTATTAAGTGTCCACTACCTTGGTAGTTGTGACCAAGTTTCTTTTTAAAAGACAAGTGCCTCCACTATTATTTTTGTTTATCCGTCTATTCACCCCCTCTAGTCGGGCCAACCCGATCCAACAGTGTTGAACGGTGCTTTCAAATTTGCTTACTACTTTGAAAATTATTTTAATATTATTTTAACTTAACTTTTGAACTGGATTGACATAAGTTAAAAAGGAGGAGATTATTGGCGTCGAAAGTACCAAATCAAACCTTATTTTGATAATGACAAAGGATTCAAAGTTAAGTATTATTTTGTGTTTTATCAGTTCACTGAGTGTGCAGGAAAGTCCTAGTATAACTAGGCATGAAGTCTTGATCTGCATGGTTGATCACGAAGTCCTGGTCAACGACTGGGCACTGAAGACTTGGTGAGTAAAGATGGGCACAGAGACCTGACCGAGGGTTAGGCACGACTGGTTAGTGAAGCTGGACACGAAGTCTTGGTCGAGGACTGTGCAGAAGACTTAGCCGAAGGAGAATAATAGATAGGAGTCATGACGAATCGAGGTACAAACATCATGAGTTCTAGAGTCATCGAAGGGCGGGCAAAAGTCCAACTGGAGGTGCCTGTTGGCAACAGGTAACTTCTCCAGAGTAAAGTAGGCGAGGACACATTCCCTAGAAGAGGGAATAGTAGGCGTTGGTCCAACCAAGGGTTTTGGTTGAAACTTGAATGTTAGGATCGGACAGCATGGGCTGTCATTGCATGCATTTTTCTTTACATATTATCTATGGTAGTAACCCTGTGTTGCAGCTACGCGAAAAGGCTACTGGCGGCACTCAGGCGCTCGAGAACACAGGCGCCTGAGAGATACTCGGGTGCACGTGATCTTGTGACTCAGCCAGGGCTCAACTGAGTTGGTGCATGCTGAGTGGGGGCTCCACATCAGCAACACAGGCACCCAAAAGTAGTCAAGCTCTCGAGTGCGGATAAGGCTTGGACCGAGCAGGGCTAAGGCAACGGCTGGATTGCAGCAACATGGGCACCCATGAGACCTATACGGGTGTTCGTGTGACCCTATATAAGGGTTCTTCCACCAGATACTTCGGCATCAATTCTCTCATAACTTGTGCTCTCGTGTGTTACATCAAAACAATCCGAAGCTGATGAAATGTTGCTCCGACAATGATGTACTTAGATCTTTTCATATTTGTGTTGTCGGTATATTTCTTTATTGCTTTTATTATCTCTCTTGCATTGTACTTGACCATTCATACTCACTTATTGCGGATTGATAGTATTGCCAACGTAAACGATCGAGGACCATGAGCCTTAGAGTAGGAGATGTCACAAGACTCCGAACCAAGTAAAAACAAAAGTGTTAGCATTGTTTCTACTTGTTAATTTTCCGCTGTGTACTCTAAATCTGAAACGTTTTTTAAAAGTGATATTCACCCCCCCCCCATCACTCTTTCCAATCAAAAGTATCAATCAAACAAGTCAATAAAAAGTAACTAGGCTTTGTCTGAGGGAGGCGTAGGAGGGTGAACAAGTGAGTGAACTAGGTCCTCTATCATATGAAATTTGATAGTGAATTGAGTACGAAGCTTGGCGACAGAATCTCGAACCTCCTCACAAAGTTTGGCAACTGCAGCTTGGACCTCCTCGCTAAGGTTGGAAATAGATTACCAGATCGAGAATGAGGACTCCTCAAGTCGAGTAAGTCACTACTCAACAGACCTAGTGAAGGTGGATCCATAAAGATATGGAAATGTGATGTCCAGACCTAGTGGAAGGCAGATTTAGTATCCTTTTTTTCTAATGCATCACAATGTCATGATCATTATAAGAACATAAAAAAATCAATAAAGGTGAAGATAGACTAAGATTAGGAGTTGAGATTTTACCTAGGTGGCATTTTTTAGAGTTGAGGTTGAGATTTTGGCTAGACTTGGTCGGCAGGCGTCTTTGCTCGATGGAGAAGAAGAGAAATCGAGGGTTTCTGTGAGAGAGCGAGGGTTCTATCTGTTTTCTATTTTCATGAACTGAGGTGCCTCAGTTTTTTATGTGAGGCACCTTAGTTAACACTTGAGGCGCCTCAGTTTATGAGTGAGGCGTCTTAGGTGATTTGGGCGGGATTTGAACGCCTTAAGCTAAGGTGCCTTCAAGTTATACCTAGGCGCATTAAACCTTTTTTGCTATTGTTCTTAAGTTTAATGTTTAAGATTAATCAAACTTATAATTTTAAGTTGATTTGAGTTTGAGTTTTTAATAAAATGAAATTGATTAATTAAAATTTAAGTTTTAATTAAAGTTGAAGTTAATGTTAAAATTTTAGAATTAATTAAAGATTTAACGTTAAAAATTAATTAATGTTTAGGTTTAAAATTAAGAGTTAAATAAAGTTTGAAGTTTAAAATTAAAAATTAAAAATTAAAAATTAATTAAAGAATTAATGTTTAAGTTTTAAAATTAAAAGTTAATTAAGGATTACAGTTTAAAATTAAAAATTAATTAAAGTTAAAATTATAAAGAAAAAATTGAATTAAAGTAAAATTTTAATTAAGTTGAAGTTGAATTAAGGATTCATACAATAAGTCAGTTTCAATTGTCCTTAATCATCTCACCCGGTTTAAAATTATCAACTACGGTATTCCTATAATTTTGTGAGATGAATTGAATTGATTTAGAAAAGATAATTTGACCTTGTGTTAGATTAAGGTTTGACCTTCAGTCAATTATACATTTCAAAAATTGGCTTCTAAGCTATGATGAGGCACAGGGGCCTTCTTAGGTATCGAAGCACTGACCACTTCTAGACAAAGTCTTTTAAAGAAATTATATGTTTAATCTTTCCTCTAGAAAAATATTGGTCTAACTAGTCTAGGATGTGGTGAGGTAGATTCGGCTAGTTTCACTTAGCTAAGTAGACCAAATAGGGTACGTCTTACCCTACCTGACTCCCTAGGCCAAGCTTCCCTAACGCACTATCATCGTGCCCCAGCCTAGTACTAAATAAGACAATTATCAAATTAGCTTTTAAGTCTAGTCCTAAGAACCCTACCAGATAAATATTAGTTTTGAGATGCCAAACAATTTGGAGTTTTCCCTTGAATCATTTAATTTGTTGGGTGTTTTTGGTTAATGTAGTGGATATCCTTTTTAGGAACATAATACTGACTTTGCCTTACTTGCTTTGTTAGGTAAGCTTTTGAAACCCATGCTTTTCTTCGGTTCTTTTGTGGGTGGGTAAAGGAGATAAAATATCTTTGGGCCAATCTTGATTTATATCCAATTCCGAATTTATTATATACTCCTTTTGGAGATCCAAGAATTAGGTCAAGGTTCTTGGATCTTATTGTGAAAGTTTCTAGTAAGTCCTTAAGTTTTTTAACTTCACCTTTTAAGGTGGAGTTTTCATTTTCAAGTTTTTCAACTTGAATAGATTTTTCAAGTTGAGTTTGTTCAAGTGAATTGCTAGTAATAATTTGATCCTTAAGGTCTTGATTTTCCTTAAGAAGCAGGTCAATCTTAGTTTCAGATGCAGATGGTTTTTTATATAAACATGTGATAATTTTAAAAAACTTAGCATTAACTAAATTTTGTACCTCAATCATGCCATCAGAAAAGAGTGTGGACTCATGGCTCGAATCATACTCAAACTCTTCGTCTTGATCAAATTCTGATTCGGGTCCAGTTGCCATTAGTGCGAGGTAGCTAGATTGCTTCGAGGGATCATCATCCGAGTCGTCCGAGGATGTCTTGTCCCAAGTTACTTGAAGAGTCTTCTTCTTCTTCGTCTTCTTGGGCTGATCCTCCTTCTTGTTTGGGTATTCGTGCTTGAAATGTCCCTTCTTGTTACAACTGAACCAGGTGATGTTACTCTTAGAGTCACTGGTACAGGGTTTCATCACCTTTTTTATGTCCTTCTTTATTAATTTCTTTTTCTTCCTAGTGAACATCTTCCTTACCAAGTTCACCAGGTATTCTTCATGCTCTATATCCGTCTCTAACTCATTTTCAGGCTTATCCTTAGTTCTACTCCTTGACTTGGATTCTTTTGAAGGACCTGTAAATAAAGTTACACCCTTCTCGGTCGGTTTGGCGTTAGTCTGCTCATGCAATTCTAATTCACAGAATAACTCATCTATTTTTAATTTAGAAAGGTTTCATGAAATCTTGTAGGCATCTATAATAGATGCCCATAAAGAATTTCAAGGAAACGCGTTGAGGACATACCCTTTTACGTCTCGATTATCTAGATGATGTCCAATTAAGTGGATCCCATTCATTATCTCCTTGATCCAAACGTGAAGTTGACTTGACGTTCCTCCATCCTGCATTTTTATGTTAAATAATTTATTTAATAAAAAGTCTCATTTTGTTACCTTTGCATCATCTGTGTTGGATCGGAGTAAATCGATAGAGGGGGGGGGGTGAATATCAATCTTAAAATTTTCGGATAAGTAGAGCGATTACGTAGCGGAAAACAAGAAAATAATCGCTAACACAAGTTCATTTTACTTGGTTCGGAGTCGCAGTCGACTCCTACTCCAAGACCCACGGTCCTTGACCGTTTACGTTGGGCAATTCTATATTCGTAAACTTTTACCGGTTCGAGTACAGATATAGAATGGAATTTGAAAGTACAACACTTTTCATAATTTAAATGTTACCGACGCCCGAGGTGGATGAAAGTTCGGAGCAGTGGGTCGTCGTCAGCGCTGGAATCGCGAGGTCGAAGCTTGTCGGAGCGTAGCGCTTGAACGAAAGTGTTGGGAGCGATGTGAGAGAGATTGTGAAGCCTAGGGGGTGAACCCCTATTTATAGCAGCCATAGGGGCACTTGTATTGATGGGGGCGCTTGACACGTGGCCTCTCCTGCGAGAACTCCAATCCGTAGGCTCGGTCAGCACTTATCCCCTTCAATGAGGCGCCTGAGCAGATGGGGCTGCCTGTTTTAAAACAGGCGCCTAAGCTAACTTGGTCCAGAGGCTTCGTGGCAGTTTGCTACGATGGTTTTGTTTTTGCCTTGATCTGGGGCGCCCGTATCTATACAGGCGCCTAGCCCAGTGAGGCTCCTCACTCCATTGAGGTGCCTGAGCTGTAGAAACATCGTTCCTTTGTTCCCTGCAACCATGGTTAGTTCCAAAACACAAGAAGCAAGTATGTTAGACATTATTAAAGTCTAAGCTGTCTTGGTTCTGACTTTGGGTCTCCCAAATGGAACCCTAGGTCGAACCGACGCCTAATGTTCCCTCCTATGGGGAATGCGTCCTCACCTACTCCTCTCGGGAGAATTTACCTCTTTACCAACCGGCTCTTCGGTTGGACTTTTGCCCAATCCTCGGATCAGGTCTTCGTGCCCAGTCCGTGACAAGGACTTCTTGCCCAACTTCCGGTCAGGTCTTCGGTGCCCAGCCCTTTGCCAGGACTTCTTGCCCAGTCCTAGACCAGGACTTTTTGTCCAGCCCTTGCCAGGACTTCTTGCCTAGTTTACCTAGGACTTTCCTGCACACTTAGTAAGCTTGTTAGATCATGACACCACCTTAACTTCTGAACCCTTTGCCATTATCAAAACACAGGTTTGACTTTGGTGCTACCGGCACCAACAATCTCCCCCTTTTTGATTTATGACACACGGTTCAAAAAGTTAAGTTTTCACATATTTAACAAGCAAGGAATTTGTAACAAAAATTCAGTTTTCTCCCCCTGAAACGAATATTCTCCCCTTGAAACGAATATTCTCCCCCTGAGTTTTTCAAAGATATGTGGGTTTTTGTAAACTTTCTAAGTGCTTTAGATTTGACTAAGTGCTGATGTATTTATGCTTAGATAAAAGGTTTTTGAAAAAGTTTAAACATTTTCCAAAAAGTTTTTCACACGTAGAAAATTTTTCAAAAAGTTTTTGCATGTTTTTCATACTTAGAAAAATTTTTCAAAAAGTTTTTGCAAGTTTTTCATACTTAGAAAAATTTTCTTGAAAGTTTTTGCAAGTTTTTCATACTTAGAAAAATTTTTCAAAATTTTCCAAAAGTTTTTGCAAGTTTTTCATACTTAGAAAATTTCTTGAAAGTTTTTGCAAGTTTTTCATACTTAGAAAAATTTTCAAAAAGTTTTTACAAGTTTTTCATACTTAGAAAAATTTTCAAAAAGTTTTTACAAGTTTTTCATACTTAGAAAAATTTTCTTGAAAATACTTCATGCAATAAGAACACTTAGAGAGACAGATTTTCACTTAGAGTCATTTAAGTACTTAGAAAATTTTGAGGTGCTTTAGAAAATACTTAGAAATACTTAGTTTTGAAATGCTTAGGTTTGAAAAACATTTTTAAGCACTTTAGTTATTTACTTTACTTTTTGAAAAAAGATAAAAATTTTGAAAATTGAAAAAATTTCTCCTTTCCTTTCTCTCCCCCTTTGCCATATATCAAAAAAATAAATTGATACTAATTACAGCAGGTAAATTAGAGCTAGTAAAAACAATTGAAGTTCTGTATTGAACCAACTCTAATGATTTTAAGCATAAACTGGACCAAACCAAATTAAACCGATCTTGTTTAGGTCCTGTCTAACCATGTTAGCTACTTACTAAGTGTTATAAATAGTAGCTTTCACTAGGGTTAGTCAAGTTAAGTGATCTGATCAAGTTAGATTTTCTAAGCTTGACACTTAACCTGATTGTTGTTCAACTTGTATTTATTGCCCCAATTACTGCAGATGCACTGACTTAAAGCATCTTGAATCAAGGCATAGACCTAAGCATCTCAACCCAGTCTAGGTTGTCAATCAAAAGTACCCTAAGGTGCTTGTGAGATGCTGGCTTCTAGATCTATAGGTGCATGCAGTTCTAGGATTAGGGCATAAGCTAAGTCCATTTGCGAAAAAAGCCTAGTTTTGAAGGGGGTAAGTTTTAAAAAAACTAAGTCGGAAAATCATTTTAAATTTCAAGAACTTGATAAAAGAAATGATTTTTCAAAAAAGATTAATTAAAAAATAAGAAATAAAATAATTTTTGGAAAAATATAGAGCAGTCTTATTCGACTGAGCATAACCCTATGATTTAGTTGTGAAGTGAATAACTAAGCAGTTAAAAACTCAACAGATAAGTAAATAACTAGCAGATAAGATACCAAAGTCAACTGGTCAACACAATGACCAGTAAAGACAAACACATGTCAACCCTACAGGGTAGGGCAAGTCAAATAGTATAGGTACAATCAGCTAGCTGGAGAATCACTCTGATCTATGAGGAGGGGCCAGGGGGTCGAATGGACCAGGCTGCCAAGACCGAAACATGGACATCATTTCATTGTATCGAGCCTCGTTTGTCTCACGATCGGCTCGGAGGGCATCCATGTACTCAGTGTGATAGGCCTCGTTTGCCCGGTGTTCGGCTTGAAAAGTGTCCATGTACTCAGTGTGGTAGGCCTGGTTTATATTGTGTTCGGCCTGAAGAGCATCTACAAATTCAGCATGTCGGGCCTCCATCTCTTCTCGGAGACTATGCATCTCTGTTTGTAGTAGTGCTAGGCACTGGTCGGTGGTCGGTGGAGGAGGCTCCTACAAGTGCTCGTTGATCTCGGCTGCGAGATCGGCTACATCAACCTCCACCTCCTCATCCAAGTCGATCTGAGCTCCGGCACTCTATCGTCTCCATGAAAGAACCCCGGCAGCCGAGATATCTATACCCGCTAGTGAAAAGTTCCTCGCCCTAATCTCGTCAAACTCGGTCATTGGGATGACCTCCCCAACGGTGATGTCGCGACCGTAGTGGTGGAGGAGGGAAGTGATGATATGACAGTAGGGGGTACGTACTCGGCCCTGAGTCGAAATGCTGGACCGTAGATAATCGTCTAGAACATGTGCAGACCAATATCTATGTCCAGATGATGTATCATAGCGTACAAAAGAAAGGTATGGAAGGGTCGCATAGTCACGACATTCCGAGTAGTCAAGGGGAGAATGCAACGAACCAGAACTCTGTAGAGAGCGTAGTCCTGGACCCAGAGATCTACGGACTGAAACCGTTGCACCAACGGATTTCGTGCATCTCTATAGAAGTAGGAGTAAAGAGTGTCCAGATCAATGTACGAATAGGGAGGAGCAAAGGGAGGGTCTCTCGGAGGGTAACAATAAAACGTGGACTGGGAAGGTCGTAGTCCAAGGAACCTAGTAAGCAAGGCAGGTGAGATAGTCAGAGGCATCCCCTGTACAGTAGAGGAGTAGCAAAGGTCATCATGTTTGACAAGGTTGTTGTAAAATTTCGCACACAGGGTTGTGTTCACTGGATGGGTGTAGAAGACAAGCTGGTCAAGTTGTTAGAAATTAATAATGTCCATAGCTGTTGGACATGACTGGGTAAAGAATTGTCTATTTAAAAAACTGGTTTTAATAGGGTTGTAGGTAGTCTGAGCAAATTTATTAAACAATTCTAAGTTTGGGAACTTAGGGTCTGGGCTAGGTTCGGCCCTGGGGTTCGGTTGGGTAACGCAACGTTTTCTAAACGAATAAGAACAATTATGCATTTAAGAAGCAAAATAATCAAAAAATTAATTATAAATGCATAATTAAAATGGCACCGGGGAGGCATTGTTGAAATAGGGCGTTCGAGGGCACGAGAAGGGCTTTCGGGTGCCTTGGGAGGAAGAGAAGTGAAGGAAGAGTTCGTTTGGTGTGGGAAATGGAGAGGGAGTGATGGCCTTATATAAGGCTTATACGGGCGCCCGTGAGGCGTCTTGGGCGCCCGTGTTCATGGGGGTGCCCGTATGGTCTCGGGCGCCTGGATCAGGCTTGTCAGCTGCTTTTTGGCAGGTCTGACTGCCTTGGGCGGAGATAAAGGCTTCAGGCGCCCGTGAGGTCCCGGGCGCCCGGGTTGACCTTGACTTGACCGTTGACCAGTTTGACCATTGACCAGAATTGACTGTGTGTTGACCAAGTTTGACTCTTTTGACCGATCAATAACTAAATCAATTAAACTCTAAATTGCATTTAAGATGAGCCATTTTTAAGCATATTAAGTAATATTCAATGTTTTGATTTGAAAAAGTACAAAACTGACTGAATTAGTTCTGAACACAATCTGAAAAGAGTTTGAGTTAAATTTTAAGTGGATAATGAGTTGTATTTATTAGGTCCTAGACATCTCACCCAGTCTAGTGTTATCAATCACATTAACCTTATGAGTTTTGTGAGACAAGTTTTAACAAAAATGAAGATTTTAATTTGAAAAACATGGTTAATAAAAAATTTAATTACTTTTGAATTTTTTTTAAAATAATGTTTAAGTTTATTTTAAAAAATTGTGTTGAATCTAAGATTAGTTGAAATTTGTGTTAGATTCAAATTTAACAAGTAGTAAAGTGAATTTGATTTTCAATAATTGGATTCCAGGTCTTGGTGAGGCACTAGGCCTTCTTTAGCCGTAGCCTTATTGGAGCATCAATCCTTTCCTTGATAAAGCTTTTTATTGAAAATTCATCTTCAAGTTACTTCTTGAGAAATTTTGGTTTAACTAGTTTGGATCTTGGATCGGTAGCTTCGGCTAGTTCCACCAGAATGGTTTCCCTAACGCACTATCATCTCACCTCCTCCCAATACTAGGTTTTTAAATTTCAACTAAATCATTTTGTCCTTAAAATAACCAGTCCTAAATCTAAGCAAAAAAAAACAATCAAGCATGCAATTAAACAAAATCGTAATTAAAAAAAATTATCTAATTATGAATATGTTTTTATATTGGCTCCCCCTGGACTATAGCCTCGATAATGGTTAGGCAAGATGTGAATCTTGTCCTTGGGGATCCAATACTGGTTTGGTCCAGCTTGTTTGTTCAAACAGAGCTTGGGGACCCATGCTTGGACTTGGATTCTTGGTTGGTTTAATATAGCATAATAAGAACGTTGCCTAGACTTAGTTCGATACCCTAATCCAGATTGGTTATGAATGGACATCTGCTTTCCAAGGATCATGTCAAGACCCTTGGAACCCGAAGTCAATCGTTCTAAGGCCACTCTGAGCTCCTTGACTTGAGTTTTCAAGGAGGAATTCTCTTCCTCAAGCTTTTGATCTTGAGTGGAGTTTCCTTCTTGAATTTGCTCGGTCAAGGACCTCGAGTCGGCTTCCTCTTTCAAGCGTTTTACTTCCTGTCAGAGGGACTCAACCGAGATTTTGGATTTTGCTATGTTGCGAGACAAGTAAGAGATTAATTTAGATAGTTCATATTCAGAATAACCTTTTATCGTGATTTGCCCGTTCTCTGAGATTGTGAGCCTTCCGTCGTCTGGTTCCGATTTCGATCCGGTGTCGACGTCTTTTGAAGTTGTTAGGGTGAGTAAGTTTGCGTGCGGAACTTCTTCCTCTTCTTCGGAAGAGGATTCATCACAAGTGGCTTGGAGAGCCTTCTTTCTTCGTGCCTTCTTTGTTTCCTTCAGATTGGGGAACTCTGACTTGAAATGCCCCTTTTTGTTGCATTCGTAGCAGGTGACATTAGTCTTGCTCTTTAAAGTTGTTGAAGGTTCTGCTAGATCTTCCTTTCTTCGGTTTGATTTCTTTTTGTTTGTTTGGTACTTGAGTGCCTTGTAATAATCTCGAGCTAGCTGAACCAGTTTGGGTCGATCCCCTCGCTATCTTCTGATTCTGAGTCTGAGTCGGACTCGGGTGTTGGTTGAGGCTTCTTCTTGGGGGCTTTTCCTTAAGATTTTCCTGCAACAAAAGTTATACCTTTCTCGATCAAGATAGCGTTAGTTTGTTCATGCAGTTCTAATTCAGAAAAAAGTTCATCTAATTTAATTTTAGAAATGTCCTTGGAAACCTTGTAGGCATCTACCATGGATGCCCACAGTGTGTTCCTTGGGAACGCGTTTAGTGTATACCTGATTAGGTCACGGTTCTCGACCTTGTGACTTATCGTATGTAGCCCATTCATCAGCTCCTGGATTTTGGCGTGGAGCTGTGCTGCGAATTCTCCTTCGTTCATCTTGATTGTGTAGAGTCTGTTCAGCAACAGATCTCTTTTGCTGATCCTCGTGTCGGAAGTGCCTTCGTGCAGCTCGATCAGCTTGTTCCAAAGCTCTTTGGCGCTGTTGAAGGGTCCCACCCGGTTTAGCTCCTCCTTGGTCAAACCGCATTTCAAAGTTTGGGTTGCCTTTGCATCAGCCTCGATTTTCTTCTTTAGTGAGGCGTCCCATTCAGTATAATGTTGTGCCACTCCTTCTATGTTCTTGGGAATTTCCATCCCAGATTGGATGATTATCAACATGTCCACCTGAGTTTTCAGGTGGACTTCCATCCTGCTTTTCCAGTAGGAGAAATCTTCTCCACTAAAAAGAGGAGGTCTGACAGTGCTGAATCCCTCTTGCATGGCCATTTGAATTGTAACTGAAAAATTAAAAACAAAAACTTGTTCCAAGACTGAGTCTTGGATTAGTAGTGTGGGAGAAATTAATAGTAACGAAAAAAGATTGAGTGGTGTTGCACCAACCTCGATCAACGAGAAAGAAAAAAAATTAAAAATTTCGTAAATCCGAAAAAAACTTTCAAACTGGTGGTTGCACCAAGTTTGAGCCACCCGCTCTGATACCACTTGTTGGATCGGAGTAAATCGATAGAGGGGGGGTGTGAATATCGATCTTAAAATTTTCGGATAAGTAGAGCGATTACGCAGCGGAAAATAAGAAAACAATCTCTAACACAAGTTCTTTTTACTTGGTTCGGAGTCGCGGTCGGCTCCTACTCCAAGGCCCACGGTCCTTGACCATTTATGTTGGGCAATTCTATATTCGTAAAAATCTTTTACAGGTTTGAGTACAGATATAGAATTGAAATTGAAAATACAACACTTTTCGTAATTTAAATGTCACCGATGCCCGAGGTGGATGAAAGTTCGAAGCAGCGGGTCGTCGTCAGCGCTGGAATCGCGAGGTCGGAGCTTGTCGGAGCGTAGCACTTGAACGAAAGTGTTGGGAGCGATGTGAGCGAGATTGTGAAGCCTTGAGGGTGAACCCCTATTTATAGCAGCCATAGGGGCGCTTGTATTGATGGGGGCGCCTGACACGTGGCCTCTCCTACGAGAACTCCAATCCGCAGGCTCGGTCAGTGCTTATCCCCTTCAATGAGGCGCTTGAGCTGATGGGGGCGCCAGTGTTAACACAGGCGCTTGAGCTGACTTGGTCCAGAGGCTTCGTGGTAGTTTGCTTCGATGGTTTTATTTTTGCGTTGAACTAGGGCACCCGTATCCATACGGGCGCCTAGCCCAGTGAGGCGCCTCACTCCATTAAGGCGCCTGAGCTGCAGAAACACTGTTTCTTCGTTCCCTGCAACCAAGGTTAGTTCCAAAACACAAGAAGCAAGTATGTTAGACATTATTTACAGCCTAAGCTGTCTTGGTTCTAACTTTGGGTCTCCCAAATGGAACCCTAGGTTGAACTGATGCCTAATGTTCCCTCCCACAGGGAACGCGTCCTCATCTACTCCTCTTGGGAGAATTTACCTCTTTGCCAACCAGTTCCTCCGGTTGGACTTTTGGCCAATCCTCCGATCAGGTCTTCGTGCCCAGTCCGTGACAAAGACTTCTTGCCCAACTTCCGGTCAGGTCTTCGGTGCCCATCCCTTTGTCAGGACCTCTTGCCCAGTCCTCGACCAGGACTTCTTGCCCAGCCCTTTGCCAGGACTTCTTGCCTAGTGTACCTAGGACATTCCTGCATACTTAGGAAGCTTGTTAGATCATAACACCACCTTAACTTCTGAACCCTTTGCCATTATCAAAACACAGGTTTGACTTTGGTACTTCCGGCACCAACAATCTGTTCCTTCATGGATCTCGATGAGATTGTCCCAGGGTTCCTTTACGCTTTTGGTTGGACTGATCCTGTTCAGCTCCTCCTTGGTTATTTCACACTGAAAGGTCTTTTGAGCCTTGAACTCAATTTGGGCTTTTTTCTTCTTTTTAATATTCCACTTGTCTGGTTTTAGTGGAAGATTACCTCTTTTATCTATTGGTGGTGAGTATCCAGTCTGGATGACAAATCATTGGTCTATATCGGTCATCAGATAGACCTCCATCCTCCTTTTCTAGTAGGGAAAGTCTTTACCGTTGAACATTGGGGGGCAGGCAGTATTGTAGCCTTCACCTTAGGCAATTTGAATTTCTAGCATACAAAAGAACATAAGAGAGGCTGTTCCAAGACTAGGTCATGGATTATTAGTATTGTAGGAGAGAAAAAAATAGAGAAAATTGACTTGAGTGGTATTGCACCAACTTCGAGTAAAACCAATCGAATGAAAAAAAAACTGTCTAATGAAAGGTTGTTATAGCAAACTTTGACTGTGCACGAAAAACTGTAAACAAAGTCAAACCTTGAGCTCATATGGTGGTTGCATTGATTCAGAGCAAACAAGACTCTGATACCACTTGTAAGACCATTGCATGTGAGAGAGGGTGAATTACGTGACTTTTAAAAACAAACATTTTTCAAAACAAAGTTCATGTGCAGCAAAAAATAAGATAACGAAAACACAAGATGAAATAGAACGCAAGAAATTTTACTTGCTTCAGACCCTTTGGCGACTCCTACTGGAGGGCCGAGGCCCTTTGGATCTATCCGATGAGCAATTTACTAATCCTCTCTACCGGTAAACTCTCGGTAATGTAGTCGAGTACAAAGAGTAGAAAAGTGTAACACCCTACACTTTTCTATTTGCAAGTAATGTAAATAATTACAAAGAAATTCATTACCCCAATACTTTTTAGGAGTATCTTGATCAGCTCGAGTGTTGGCATTAGTCTTTTGGCAGCGGTCGGTTGTAATCGAGTCATAGCAGGGTTGCAACAGGGAGACGAAGATGTAGAAGATCACAGGTGCTCGAGCGCAGTAGTTAGAAGTGTTCTTTACAGCACTCGGCAAGAATGTGGATATCTGAGGTGCCTCAGTTCCCAATTGAGGCGCCTCGGATCAATCAAATTCTATCTTGATCCGAAACCTGCGTTCTCACTGCTTATCCTTTGGAAGTCGTTTCAGTCTCGAAGCGAGGCTCCTCAGTTCCCAACTGAGGTGCCTCGGATGGCTAAAACTCTATCCACCGTGGTAGTTTCGCGAAGGCGCCTTCACCTCCTTGAAGGTGCCTCCAATCCCAACTGAAGCTCCTCAAGTCCCACCTAAGGCACCTCAGGTATTGTTCATCCGAGGTTATTTTTGTAATTTGAACCCTACAAAATCATGTTAGTCCAAAATAAAATATACCCTACAAACAAGGTTAGTACAAGTACAATATGGACTAAAAAAGTCCAGTATAAAATAGACCCTGTCTTTCCAAGACTATGATCTAGTCAAAGTCTTAGCTTAGAGCTCTAAAATAGTTATAAGCTGGACCACGCCTAAAGTCCCTACCAAGGACTCGTCCTTTTTGGAATTCACTCCTCTAGTGACTTACCTCACTTATCTTGTCAAATTTACTTAGTTTCTTAACCCACTAGGTCTTCAGCCAACTGTCACGTCCCGCAGACCCAACTGGACATCATGCTAAGTCTCCGCCAACTTAGGCTTCAGCCAATTGTTAGGCCCCGCGCACCTAACTGAACTTCTTGCCAGGACTCAACTACCCTAGACTTCAACTTGGTATCAAGTCCTAAGCCTTTCAATCCTGCACACTCGGTAACAAGATTAGACAATAACAACCCTAACATTAACTTATTTGTCATGGGTTTTGACACGATACTATTTTTTGCATCCCTTTATTCAATATATTTTTTGTATCGTGCTTTAAAAGTGTAATGCAAACACTAATGCATATATACAAATACAAATATAGGGATTATGATTTTTTCAAGTGAGATTGCTTAATCTGAGCTCATCCAGTAACCAAAATGCAATTTGAGAAATCACCATAGAATCATGAGTATTAATTAATGAATCATCACTATTTTTAGAGTAATCTACTATCTAAACTCGGCAATGTGAAAAGAGATCCTAAAATTAGGTCATCACATAACTAGTTTATTAAAAGCAATGCTCACTTCATGCTACTAATGTAGAGAATAGGAGTTCACCAAACATACTAGCATTAAAATCACAACAACATGAGTCATGAACAAGCATGCTAGAATTTTTGCTTAAGGCCAAGTTAGCAGTAGCAAAATTTTTGATGTAACACAAACTCTGATCAATCTAAATTAAAACTCAAAATGAACCAATCTGAAAGCAAATGAACTAAACTAGAGCAAGAAAAGAACTGCGATAAAAAAAAGATAACTACAAGATTCAGGCATGGTTCCTATTGGTACAATTTGCACTTATGATTAAACTTAGTATTTGATGTATGACAAATGGTTAAAGTTAGATGTTGTGTATTTCTAACCTTGTTACCAAGTGGAAGTCTAACTTGGAATCCTCAGTGAGAAAGAATCATTTGGAAGCTCTAAGCTGAGGCCTTGACTAGATCCTAGTCTTGGGAAGAAAAGATCTAATTAATACTATGTTTTAGTTTACCCTATTTATAATTATGCTTACTGTATTTTGGACTAACATATTTTACAAGGTCTAAACTATAAAAATCAACCTTAGATGAATAGTGCCCGAGGCGCCTCTGTTGGGATTGGAGGCGCTCTCGTTGGCTGAGGGTGCCTCCGCGCAGTTGCCGCTGAGGATGAAATTTTCAACATCAGAGATACCTTAGGTTGGATCTAAATCGCCATAGTTGGGAAATAAGGTGCCTCAAAGTGGATCTAAGGCGTCTTCTAGAGGATAAATTGTACATGCTTCATATCTGACGAGTTTTTAGATTTGAGGTACCTCGTTGGGAACTGAGACGCCTTAGATGCCCTATATAAGGACAATTTAAGGAGGCTCCGTGAGATAACAATTATCAAAGATCAAGTTCTCTTTCTGCAACTTCATCTTTATGTTGTAGCCCTATGACTACTTGACTGCGATCAACCGTTGGCGGAAGACTAACACCAACACTCTAGCCCGACCGAGATTCTTCTAAGTGTTGGTAACCTTTATTTTATTGCACTTACTCTATTGTACTTGAAAAGGAAAGTGTAGAGTATTACACTTTCCTAGATTTTGTACTTGATTACTCTACCGGGAGTTTACCTGTAAAGAGATTAGTGGATTGTCCATCGGAAAGGTCCAATGGGCCTGGGCCTTGGAGTAGGAGTCACTGAAGGCTCCGAACCAAGTAAATCTTGGTGTCCTTGTGTTTTATTCTTTTTGTACTTCTCTCAAGTTTCCGCTGCATTCTGATTGTCGAAAAGCCGAAATTTTTAATTTACACGTGATTCACACCCCCCCCTCACGTGCATACAATCCTATAGTTCCTCCCTATAATCTCAAAGAAGCCTAGCAATTAGTCGGCCATATACCGGTGGCTGACCGAAGCATTCCATTTTCAGAATACTGCGCAAGGCTGCCAAATTCGAATAGGACGAAAGGTGTGACCGAGCCTTCATCGAACTTAAGGAATACTTGTCCTGACTACCAACTCTCTTCAAGCCAATCGAAGGAGAAAAACTATTATTATATTTACCTACGACTGAAAAAGCTGTCGGCTTGGCTCTAATATGGGAGGAGGATAATATCTAATATCGTAAATTCATCCATTTAATAAAAGATGCAGAGACACTATACAACAACTTGGAGAAATTGGCCTACGAATTGGTTTTGACTGCTCGGCGGTTAAGATTATATTTCCTGTCTCATCCAATCACCGTTCTCACCAACAGTGGCTTGAGGCGTGTCCTGACAAACGCAGAGGCTTCAGGCAGGTTGATTAGTGGACCATGGATCTCAGTGAATATGACATTCAGTACCAGCCTCAAACAGCCATCAAAACCCAATCCTTAGCTAATTTATCACTGAAGCAACAAGTCTTGAGCTAGAGGGGACTTGGAAAATATATGTTAATGGATCATCCACACGACAAGGAAGTGGCATGGGGGTATTATTGATTTCCCACGAGAAGATGTTTTACAACTATCCATTTGACTCAACTTTCGGGCATCCAATAATGAGGATGTGTATAAAGCTTTACTAGCTGGTCTCCAAGCTGCTAAGCGAGTTGGGGTTGTTAGGATCAAAGATATTTAGATATCTCCATAATTGTATAATATTGTCCACTTTAGGCCTAAACTCTCATGATTTTGCTCTTGGGCTCTATCCAAAAGACCTAATACTAATGTGATATATTTCCCTTATAAGCTCATGATCTTTCCCATGTGTTTTCAATGTGGGACTATATTTGCAACCTTGCAACCCCAATAATCCCCTCTCAAATGAAGGACCACAGGACTCCCTTAAGAAAAAAGTCTATTCGTTTGATGTTTGATCCTCGACCCACCATATCTTCCTGGCCCTCGGTCCACCTGACCTACTCGAACTTCTTTGCCTAGCCGCAACTAGGACTTTCTGCTTGGTGTCTAGTCCTGGATATGAGACTCTTCACTTCATTTGTTTGAGGACAATATTCCACTCACTCACATGGCTCAATTAGACAATAACTTTTGCACAGTCAGTAGTTAGACCTTTTGGCAGTCCAGGCTCTAATACTAATTATTAGGACCGAAAGAATTTAGATATCTCCACAATAGTATCATATTGTCTACTTTAGGCCTAAACTCTCATGATTTTATTTTTGGGCTTTACCTAAAAGACCTCATACCAATGGAGATATCTTTCTTTTATAAGTCCTTGATCTTTCTTATGTATTTTCAATGTGAGACTATGTTTGCAACCTTGCAACCCTAACAAGCTATAGCATCTCCCTTTCCTACAAATCATTTTTATCGCTATGCATGTATCAATGTCAATTTTATGGTTTCCATGTGAAACTTTCTATCCATACAATTCACAACCCAAATTTACAGTGATGTGAGTTATCAAACCCCTAAAAACTAAAATCCTTGAAGAAGCTTTTCCGAACTGTGCTAGAGTTTGTAAAATGTGGAACTCCATATCAAAGTAAACATTATTTAACATCACCCATAAATAGTAAAGCTCTATTTTCCAGACTACACCATCACTTTCTGCTCTTCTAAAGATGGTTTTACACATCGGTATATGTAACGAAATACTAGGTTTTAGAGTAATGATGCTTATGATGTTATGGGACACAGGGTTCATTAAATATAGCTATATCTTCCCAAAGTTCCTCACTATCAAAGGAGTCTTCAAAATTACGTGAACATCTAGTAGGCAAACCAAAACAAGTATTGAAATCATGTACAATCCACTCATAGTCACTATTCATCAATCACAACGTTATTTTCCCCAAATTTGTTCCACTTGAATTGAAGTGGGTCTCTATAGAACTAAGGAACTCTATGGCAATTCTAGGATAGGTAGAGTAACTAATGTTCATGAGTTCCGTCCAACCTATATTGTCAAGCATCCAATCAATATCTTCCTTAATTCCTAATATGTCCATTGTATAATGATTGAAGTAATGAGTGCAAACAAGTTTATAGCAAGAAAGAGTCTCAAATCTAGATTTTTGATCATTCATACTAAAAATAATGTCATAATAGTTCTCATGACCTTCGTCGGCTATTATCTTCTTTTCCTTACCGGTCGCCTAGCTTTTTCAACCGCCTTGTCCTTGCCTTTGCCTAGATCTTCACCTCCTCTGCTAAATTCGCCACTCATACGAATACTTTTCAAGATGTTAGACATTATCATAGCTTTAGGGGGAAAGCGAGAGCACTTGAGATCAAAGAAAAAGATCCAAGAAGGAAGAAAAAGGATCTTGGAAGAATGTGAGGAGATCTTGAGAAAAGAGGAGAAGAGCTTGAGAGAAGAAGAGAAGATTTGAAGGAGAGATCTCGTCGCCAGAAGGTGAGAGAGTGTAGATCGGGGCATGAGAGGGGTGGATCTTTCTCAAGAAGAAGAGATCTTGAATGGGGAAGAAGATTGGAAGCTTTTAGAGGAGGAGGAAGATGAAGAGGGAAGAGATGGGATCACATGACCATGTGAGGTGAGGGGACATGTATAAATACCTCGAGTGAGTTTTGATGTAGTCAACTGAGTCATGTTAGGTCCTATTGGTATTTGATCCCTGTGTTTAAGTGTACAGGATCTAGGTACATCCGAGGAATGCAAAGGTCTGTCGAAGAGTATGCCGGTGGAGCGAGAAGAATGTGTGCAACGTCCGAGGGATGGGAACTCAAGAGGAAGTCCATTCGAGGAGAAAGTCAAAGATCGATTCAGGTGAGCTCAACTTGGATGACTCGAAATCACCCAAAAGACTCGTCGAAAGACTGCTTAACGGGTAGTTGACCAGGTCCTCCTAGGCACCCGAGTCAACTTGGGTGCCCATGTATAGGGGTGCCCCCATTGACTCAGGTGCCCGTATTCTAGAGCGCCTTAATCGAGTTGGGCGCCCAAGATTTGAAGATTTATGCAAAAGTAGCCATTTACGACTGTTTGTGAAGTGGATAATCACCAACCACATGTCAGGCATCCATGTACACTTAGGCGCCCGAGAAGTGCCATGTCATCTTTTCAATAAACATTAACAGGGGTTATAAATAGACCCCTGAACTCAGTACATTTCATCAATCGAATTGTAACGAATTTCTTCTTGAGA
Organism: Boesenbergia rotunda; assembly: GCA_024364735.1. Classification (NCBI taxonomy): domain Eukaryota; kingdom Viridiplantae; phylum Streptophyta; class Magnoliopsida; order Zingiberales; family Zingiberaceae; genus Boesenbergia; species Boesenbergia rotunda. Next base: position 27,811 of record JAGFNQ010000795.1, on the reverse strand, counting down.
TTTCTCTGTTTTTCTGCGAGTTCAAATTGTGTAAGAGGTTTCTCCACCACATGGAGTACATTTGGAGTTGAGCTTGTCATTGCCTTGAATTAGCAACCATCTTGGTTGCAACTAAGTAAATCTAGTTGTTTGTACCTCTTTCCTTTTAGTAATTATTTTATTTACTTATGTTCTTTATTTGTAATAACTAATCTTTATCATTGTTTAAGTTAGATAAATGATCCTATTCTTATTTTTTAGGAGTAATTCACCCCTCTCTTGTCGACCAACCGATCCCAACAAGTGGTACAGAGAAAGAATGCTCTAGAAGGACTAACTATCATCTGAAACAACGACAAAATGGTCAGACTAGTAATTTGCCCACCAAAATTCGAGAGAGAATTCGCTATGCAGGTATTCTTCAAAACAGACTTTGAACTTCTTTTAATAATGAAGAATGGTTTTGTAGCTCCAAAGATGACGACGATAAGGATAAAGAAGAACACCTATCAACAAACAAGGAGCAAAAAGACTTTGTGGCAAAGGAAAAAGCAGAATTTCATCTGTTAGCCGTTCTACCGGTGCAAGAAGTCAACAACATCGGAACCTACAAATCAACAAAGAAACTTTAAAAAAAGTTCCTAGAGCTCAACAAAGGTACATCAGAAACAAAGATATAAAAATAAAACATGCTATGGAATAAGCTCAGTAATCTCCAAATGGAAGAAGGAGAGTCAGTAGCCCAACTACACACCAAACTCAAGGACCTAATCATGGGACTCATCGACCTTGTGTTAGGACCTTTGAGTTTGGCTAGAGGGGGTGAATAGCTTCTGATTTACTTGGTATCCACCTCCTAGAGGTGACTAATCCAAGGATCCACACCACACAATCAAGCATCACTATGATCTTCTCCTTGAAGGTGGAGAAACCCTCACAAGATGCTCTCTTCCTCTTTTACAAGATGAGATTTAGAGTATGAGGAGGAGAATAGGCTATGGAAGCTTTGGGCACTTAGAAGAGGATTTAACAATCAAAAAGCGTAACCTATTCATTCTCCAAAGCCTCCTCTTAAATAGAGGAGAGAGCTATTATCCAAACAACTTAGCCCCAACACTAGTCGACTGCCCCCAGGGTCAGTGACTAATGCCCAGCCAACGGCTAACCTAACGGCTCTATTTTTTAGCAGACCAGTCGACTGGTGCTGGACTAGTCGACTGATCGTTCTATGAGTTTCCACTCGACGCTGGCAGTCGACTTCTTCCATTGCCAGTCGACAGCTCAGCTTACAAACTCACTCAAACTCACTCCGAAGTTCATCCTTCGCGTATGCCTTGAAGTCCACTTCCTTGGCTTGCCCCTTGAAGTTCTCTTCATTCGGCTCTCGTCACACGGATGCGCACGCAAGCCCGCGGCTCACCTCCATGCCATCCTTCGCGTATGCCTTTGAAGTCTACTTCTTTGGCTTACCCTTTGAAGTCCTCTTCCTCGGCTCTCGTCCCTCAGATACTTCACTTTGTTATTCTTCACTCCATTATTCATGTGTGATTCACTAAGTCCTGCACGACTCAACACATATCAAATCAACATGAAAATCTAACTTAATCATATTGACACACACATCAAAACCCATGATCAACCTTGGGTTGATTGCACTAACAATCTCTCCCTTTTTGATATGTGGCAATATGTATAAGTTAGGTACAAACATAACAATTGAAAATTAAAAGCATAGTATATTAAGACACATAAACATGCATCCTCCCCCTTAACCTATGCCTTATTACAAGATTTTTAATTTTTTCACAACCATAAAGGTTTTTCAATTTTTTTTCACAACCATAAAGAATTAAGTAAAATTTAACTTAAACCTTTCACTTCTCCCCCTTTGACACCATCAAAAAGATTACACCAAATAATATTACCCTTGGTATCAATTTGGGACAAGTTCTAGTTTCTGAAAATGTCGAGAAATCATAAAATTCAAGTGTCAGTTGACTGAGTCAGTTACCAGCCGACTGGTTACTTCCAATTGCCAACTTACAGAATGTTCAGTCGACTGCCCCCAGGACCAATCGACTGATACATATCAGACTAAAAATTTTAGCCTTTGAGCTGAAATTCAGAAATGCATAAAAAAATTCTATAAAATCTGAAAAATTATGAAAATTTGCAAACATATTTCTTGTGATGTTTTCTAACAGAGAAAAATATATTTCCATAAAAAATCCAAATATGATTAACTTTTTGACCAAAACTCAAATTCTTTGAAAATACACAATTTTGTATCAAAACCAAGTCCTAGTTTTGAACCTATGTGTTTTGCAAACCTATGTTATAACAAATAAAACACAAATATTTTCAAATTATTTGAAATGTCCAACTATAATCTATGGGCAAGGTGTCCATTAATTAAACATTTACTTTCCCCATAGTTGGTCTATTAACACTAATGTGATACATCCAATAACTCATCAAAATGTCACAAGCATAAGTGAATTATTTGTATCATTCTAACATCTCATATTCATAAATGCAATCATAAATCAAGGTAATATGAGATGTATTAAAGGCCTATTTAGCCCATTTTATCAATAATTTCTGCTTGGGCTAAAATACTCCCCCTTAATGCCTCAACTCAACCAAATTTCAAAAATTTGAAATTTCAATACATGGTTGACTCAACCTAAATCCTCTAATCCTTGAGGATTGACTTTGGTACCCAATAGAAATATTTCCTAATTAGGTTGACCAAGTACTCCTTAGGGATCCATTTCTTACCTAGGATTTTGGTTTTTGCTTATCCTCTAGCATTTATGAAACACAAATCATAAAACACAAATAAAACATTTATGATCCATTACTCCTTAGGGATCCATTTATGATCCATTTCTTACTATGTGTTTTGCAAACCTATGTTATAACAAATAAAACACAAATATTTTCAAATAATTTGAAATGTCCAACTATAATCTATGGGCAAGGTGTCCATTAATTAAACATTTACTTTCCCCATAGTTGGTCTATTATCACTAATGTGATACATCCAATAACTCATCAAAATGTCACAAGCATAAGTGAATTATTTATATCATTCTAACATCTCATATTCATAAATCAAGGCAATATGAGATGTATTAAAGGCCTATTTAGCCCATTTTATCAAGAATTTCTACTTGGGCTAAAATACTCCCCTTAATGCCTCAACTCAACCAAATTTCAAAATTTTGAAATTTCAACACATGGTTGACTCAACCTAAATCCCCTAATCCTTGAGGATTGACTTTGGTACCCAATAGAAATGTTTCCTAATTAGGTTGACCAAGTACTCCTTAGGGATCCATTTCTTACCTAGGATTTTGATTTTTGCTTGTCCTCTAGCAAGTAGGCAATGATAAGTTTTTCCATTGCTAGATTTACCAATACCTAATCCCTCTTTCTTGAAACTTGCCCTTTGGTTATCAATGATCATATCTAGGGTTTTTGAACCAATTTCAAATTTTTTAAGGGCTTTGGTAAGACTATCTACCATTTCCCGTAATTCCTTATTTTCTTCTTCTAAAGATGAATCATTTGAACTAGAAGAAGAACCATGTATATTGTCCTTAATTGTCATAGATTCTAATTTTTCCTTTAACATGCAAATTTCATTTTTCAAATACTTAATTTTCTTTCTAGCCTTAAACAAATCATCATTAGTGCTAAAAATAATTTTTATAAGAGTAGTAGTGGGTAGTTTGTATACCTCACTTACCAAGACGTCCGAATCCAAAGATTGACCTCCCCCTTCACTTGAGCTCCCTTCTTCATCTTAACTTGAGTTCTTCTCATCTTCGGATGATGTGGATGTTATGTCTTCAATTCCCATTAGAGCAAAATGCGATATGTGGTGTTATTCTTCTGATGATGATGAAGGATCATCTCATGTCGCCTTTAAGTTTTTAACCTTATTGTCTTTTTCTTTTGTTTTCTTCTTTTCTTCCTTCTTCTTCAAGAGTGGGCAATCATCCCTTATGTGTCCTTCTTCATGGCAATTGTAGCATATGACCTTTCTTGTCCTACTTTTGCTTATTGAATTTTTCCTACCATGAGATTTAATAGAAGAAAAACTTTTAAATATTTTCCTCATCTTTCTTACCATATATGCCTCTTGATCACTATATATTGAGGCGCTTGATTCTTCCGAATCGGATGATAAGTATTAGACCTTCTTCTTGTCCTTCCTCTTCTTCCTCTCTTTTTCTACAATAAGAGTTATACTCTTTTCTTTGGTAGACACATTAGCTTATTCATGAAGTTCAAATTCACAAAATAAATCATCAAGTTTTACTAAATAAAGATCCCTAAGACTTTATAAGCATCAACCATTGAGGCCCAAAAGTGGTTCTAGGGAAAGATTGGAGCACATACCTTACTAGATCCCTATTCTCAATTTTCTCACCTATCACATGAAGCTCATTGATGATTTCTTTAAATTTACCGTGCAATTGACTCACGGTTTTATTTGTCTTCATGGTAAAGAATTGAAGTTGAGCATGTTGATGCAGTCTGGCCCTGATTGTTGTTTTGGTGTTGACATTGATTTTAGTTTAGGTTGATCATGTTGATTATGATTAAGTCCTGATCGGGGATCAGGCATGGTATGGAAAATCCTAGTCTGGAGGGCTAGGTGATGGAAAATCCTAACCTGGAGGGTTAGGTGTTGAAAATCCTAGTCTGGGAGGCTAGGTGTTTGGAAAAGTCCTAGTCTGGGAGGCTAGGTGTTGGAAAAGTCCTAATTCGGAAAGGTTGGGTGAAAAGTCCTAGCTTGGAGGGCTAGGTGAAAAGTCCTAACTTGGAGGGTTAGGTGCAAATTCCCATCCTGGAGAATTAGGTGAAAAAGTCCTGGCTTGGAGGGTCAGGTGCCTAGCTTGGAGGGCTAGGTTGGATGATGTTCTAACTCGGAAGGGTTGGGTGAAAAGTCCTAGCTTGGAGGGCTAGGTGAAAAGTCCTAGCTTGGAGGGCTAGGTGAAAAGTCCTAACTTGGAGGGTTAGGTGCAAATTCCCAACTTGGAGAGTTAGATGGAAAATCCTTGGCTTGGAGGGCTAAGGTGGATGGAAACTTAGCTTGGAGGGCTGAGTTTGAGTCCCTGGATCGGTCTGGTGATCGATCAGGGATTTTGGCACGCTGTTCCTTCGTGGATCGGTCTGGTGACCGATCCAGCGATGACTGATCGGTCGGGCGACCGATCAGGGAGCACACAGTGAGGTTGGGAACCTACTGTGTTGCTCCTGATCGGACCGGTGACCGATCAGGGAGCAGGCTGCTTCCTTGCTGTCTTGCTCCTGATCGGTCTGGTGACCGATCAGGGAGCAAACGGTGAGTGAGTTCCCTTGCTGATCAAAGTCCTGGATCGGTCCGGTGACCGATCAGGGATCTTGGATCTGATTAAAAAATCACTGTTCATCTTGCCCTGATCGGTCTGGGTGACCGATCAGGATCCATTCTGATCGGTCTGGTGACCGATCAGGCTTCACCCTGATCGATCTGGTGACCGATCAGGCGTGTATAGCTGCGAGAGCTGGGAATCCCAGCGAAGCAGTGAATCGGTCTGGTGACCTATCCACACACTCTGGATCGGTCCGGTGACCGATCACTTTAATTCAAATTTCACTGTCAGACGTGGTCAGAGCGTCTGATCGTATCCGATTTGCTGATGTTTGCTTCTGATATTTGATATGATGTTTGATTTGCTGCTCTAATGCTCTGATTAAGTTTCAGGTGACAGGGGAGGATTCAAACACTCAAGGAGAAGTCAAAGAGAGCTTTCCTTGGAGCAGGTTTGTCCCTTTCTCCACACAGGTTGCAACGGCTGGATGCAGGACTGAAGCTGCTGACTGAGGCTTGGCTGAGGGAGCTCAGAAAGTTCAGTTAAGGTTCAGTGTAGCTGGCGCGTTGGCAGTGAGGCAGCTGTAGGCTGCTGGAGATGAGATCATCTGTCGCTTGGCGGAGAAACAAAAAGGAACGAGAGAAGTTGTGTTCGGAACTTCTTGAGTTTTTTGTGCTTCTAAGTTCCTGCGTTACAAGCTTGCTGTTCTAGAGTTCTTCAATCATTCTGAGCAAGCTATTGAGGAGCAATCATCATACTTGAGCACTTGAAGGAGAAGACAAGAGGCTTGGAGTCCGACAGTGGGAAGACACGGAGAAGGGTTCTTGCGTGAGATCGCCACTGGGTGGAGCTCAGGGAAGCTTGTTGTGTTTTTGTCCTTGCTAAGTGTTTGAGTAAGATCCTTCTTGTGTTTCTTTGTGCTTAAACTATATCCTTATTTGAAACATACTGTGGAGAGGTTTCTCCACCGAGAAGGAGGTTGCTTCATACCCGGTGATTACCGGGGCTTGATCTGCCGACGATCAAGGGATCGCCCACCTTAAGGGCACGCCAAGGAGTAGGGGCAAGTTATCCCCGAACCTTGTAAAATCTCCTTGTTAGCGATCTTGCTAATCTTGCTAGTTAGGTTTTGGTTTAAGTTTCTGCAAGTTTTGTTTTCATACTTCCGCTGTGCTATTAATAACTTCAAGTGCAGAAATTTGATAACTCTTCAAAGAAGAAGTGATTGGCTATATTCACCCCCCCTCTCTAGCCATCTCGTTCCCAACAAGTGGTATCAGAGCGAGGTTCTCTGTTTACGGCTTAACAACCGAGAGTTTTCAACAAGATGGCTTTGAGAGAAGGCTTCTCCACCACCCGACCTCCATTCTTTGATGGCGCCGACTTCCAATATTGGAGATCAAAAATGGAATACTATTTGAAGATGGATATCCATACGTGGTTCGCGGTGAAGGAAGGATTCATCCCTCCTAAGGATGATGAAGGCAAGGAACTCGAATCTTCGCGGTGGACTGCCGAACAAACAAGGAAAAGTGAAGCCGACGCTAAGGCGGTTGTCACTCTACAATGTGGCATGAACAAAGACCAACTCATCAAGGTTGGTCCCTTCACAAGTGCAAAAGACTTGTGGAACAAACTCATAGAGCTCCATGAAGGCACCCGAGACTCGAGGATTGCAAAGAGGGACTTGTTCCTCAATCAACTTCAAAATCTCTCCATGAAGGAGAATGAGTCGGTAAGTGAGCTCCATAGCCGGTTCAAGGAAGTTCTTAATGGACTTCATTCAATTGATGAAAAGGTCGAGAATCGCGACCTTGTGAGGTATGTCTTGAAAGCATTTCCAAGGAATGCTTTGTGGTCATCCATGGTGGATGCCTACAAAGTATCCAAGGATTTATCTATTGTAAAGTTAGATGATTTATTTTGTGAGATGGAATTGCATGAGATGGCTAACAAAGGCCCCAAGGAGAAGGGGATTGCCTTAGTTGCAGGGGACCGGATCAACAAGAAGAAGAAGGAGAAGGATCTTTCATCATCTTCATCCTCCTCCGAATCCGAGTCAAACTCGGAGGAAGATGGCAGTGGCTCTTCTTCATCCGAAATGGCGAACTTCGTGCGGAGGATGATGCGAAGAGACCGACGTTTCAAAAGGAGAGGTAACACTAGTGAATTCAAGCTTGATAAGAATAATGCATCTTGCTTTGAGTGTGGTAGGAAAGGGCATTTCAAGAATGAATGTCCGAAGCTTAAGAAGGAGGAGAAACCTAAAAGAAAAGAAGAGAAATCCAAGAAGAAGAAGAAAGCTTTGAAGGCTTCTTGGGATGAGTCATCTTCTAGTTCATCCGATGATGAGAAGGAGGAGAAGAGCACAAGGCAAGTGGCTCTCATGGCTCTTGGAGAGGAGAGCAGTGAAGAATCTTCAAGCTCCTCAAACGCGGCTTCATCATCTTCGGATGATGAAGAGGTAACTTCTCCCGAGCTTGAAAAATGTTATAGAGCAATTGCATGTTTAACTAGTATGCTCAAGAAATCCAAAAACAAAGTTAAAGCATTGCAATTAGAAGTCGATCAATTGAAAGCCTCTAGGGATGATAACATTGATGACTTGCATGTTGAATTACTAGAAGATGAAATCAAATCATTGAAACATGAAATTGAAACTTTGAAATCCTCTAAGGTTGAGGAAATCAGTGATTTGCATGATAACTTGTTAGTAGAGGAAAACCAATCCTTGAAGAGTGAGGTTGAGAAGCTCAAGAATATTCTTGGGAAATTCTCAAATAGCTCTAAGACCCTAGACATGATTCTAAATGCCCAAAGAGTCGTTTACAATAGGGCCGGTATTGGTTACCGCCCTAAGAACCATCATTTGTATCTCTCATGTCTAGGACTGACATGAGACAATCTAGGGCACCCAAGACTCAAAAGAAAGTTGTCAAGGCATGGGTGCCTAAGTCATGTTTAGTTGATGCTTTAGGTCCCAAGGTTTGGGTACCTAAGACTTCTATTTTTTGAATTGTGTAAGTTATGATTGAGGGGGAGCATCTATCAACTTGGTTTGTTGATAGTGGATGCTCCAAACACATGACCGGGGATAGATCATTGTTTACCACATTTCACAAGAAGAGTAGAGGTAATGTATCATTTGGTAACAATGGTAGCCTTAAGGTCATAGGAATAGGAGACATTCAAATATCCGAATGTCTTAGAATCTCAAATGTCCTTCTAGTCAAGGGGATGAAGTTTAATCTCCTAAGTGTCAGTCAATTGTGTGACACGGGTTACACAATTGACTTCCAACCAAGTCAATGTCTAGTTAGACAAAATGACACCTTGGACACGGTACTAGTAGGAGCAAGAGTAGACAATATTTATCAAGTTTCTTTTAAAAGTGCTACTAATGCTTTTGCTAAGTGCTTCATGTCAAAAGAAGAAGAGTCCACACTTTGGCACCGGAGGCTAGCACATGTGAACATGAAGAACATCCGGAAGTTGGCCAACAAGGGACTAGTCCGAGGCCTACCAAGCATCAAGTATGGAAAAGATAAATTATGTGATGCGTGTCAAATGGGTAAGCAAACAAAATCTGCACATAAAGGTAAAAGCGCTGTAAGTACTTCCAATGCATTAGATTTACTTCACATGGATCTATTTGATTGTGGTACCATCATATCATTGAATGGAAGTAGATATTGCTTTGTTATCATTGATGATTTCACTAGATATACATGGACCTTCTTTTTGAAACATAAGGACCAAACTTTAGATATTTTTATTTCTTTTTGTAGAAGAATTGAAAATGAGAAATCATTAACAATTAAGACAATTAGAAGTGATCATGGAGGTGAATTTCAAAACCAAAGGTTTTTAGAATTTTGCCAAAACAAGGGTTATAGACATGAGTTCTCTACTCCTAGAACACCACAACAAAATGGTGTTGTAGAGAGGAAGAACCGTGCTCTTCAAGAGGCTGCACGAAGCATGCTTAATGAGTACTCACTCCCGAGTTACTTATGGGCCGAAGCTGTAAATACAGCTTGCTATGTGCAAAACAGAGTCCTGATTCATAGGTTTTTAGGAAAGACTCCCCATGAACTTTGGTTTGGGAAACCACCTACGGTTAAACATCTTAGGGTGTTTGGTTGTAAAGTGTTCATCCTAAACACCAAGGATCACCTTGGAAAGTTCACGGCAAAGGCTGATGAAGGGATACTAGTCGGGTACTCCCTCGTTAGCAAAGCCTACCGAGTCTATAACAAGAAGTCTAGATTAGTTGAAGAGTCTTCTGATGTGGTTTTTGAAGAAATTCCGAAATCAATTGACCAGTCAGAAAATGTAGAAGGAGTTCAACTCGAACTAAGGGGACTTAGTTTGAATGAAATTCCAAGTGTTGTTGATGGTGATGAGTCCGATGACGGTGAACCTAGACAACCCACTGATCAGCTGGATCCTGAGATTGAACTTGTGTCTAGTGAACCCATTCAAGAAGCACCACCAACACCAAGGCAAACGAGACTAGCCTCTAGTCATCCCAAAGACCAAATCGTTGGAGACATCCATCAAGGGGTTAGGACTAGATCATTCTTCCGGAATGAGGCTAATGAAGTTGCTCTAATTTCCGAAATTGAACCTAGAAAAATTGATGAAGCATTAAATGATCCCGATTGGATTATCGCGATGCAAGATGAACTAGGTCAATTTGAGAGGAGTCAGGTTTGGGACTTAGTCCCTAGGCCTAAGAAGACCACCATTATTGGAACTAAATGGGTCTTCAAAAACAAATTAAACCACAAGGGAGAAATCATTAGAAACAAGGCACGCTTGGTAGCCAAGGGCTACAGTCAAGTTGAAGGTCTTGATTATGATGAGACTTATGCTCCCGTGGCACGATTAGAGTCCATCCGATTGATGCTTGCATTTGCAGCACATCGAGGCTTCAAATTATTTCAAATGGACGTCAAATCGGCCTTCCTAAATGGTTTGATTAGGGAAGAAGTCTATGTCGAACAACCTCCAGGGTTTGAGAGTACCGAATATCCGAACCACGTGTACAAGCTCAAAAAGGCACTCTATGGCCTTAAACAAGCACCCCGGGCTTGGTATGAGCGGTTGTCGACATTCTTGATTGAAAAGGGCTTTGTTAGAGGTCAAATAGACCCTACACTATTTCTACGAAGAGATGGTGACAATATATTTGTAGCCCAAGTATATGTCGATGACATAATTTGTGGCTCAAACAACAAGGGCTATTTACGTGAATTTATCGGACACATGGAGAGTGAGTTTGAAATGAGTCTAGTGGGAGAGTTGACTTTCTTCCTTGGACTTGAAATCAAGCAAACTCGCGATGGTATCTATGTGCACCAATCAAAGTATACACATGAAATGCTTCGAAAATTCAATATGAGTGATTCGAAAGAGGTAACCACTCCCATGGCTACAAACACAAAATTAGACAAAGATGAGAGTGGTAAACCTGTTGATCTAACTCAATATCGAAGCATGATAGGTAGTTTGCTATACCTCACAGCTAGTCGACCAGATATACTATTTGCTGTAGGTATGTGCGCTAGGTATCAAGTCTGTGCCAAGGAATCTCACCTAATTGCTGTTAAGCGAATTTTGAGATATCTCAAAGGCACAATTGGTGTAGGTCTTTGGTATCCCCGTACCGAATCTTTTGATTTGATGGGCTATACGGATTCCGACTACGCTGGTTGTAAGTTGGACCGAAAAAGCACTAGTGGGGGCTGCCAATTCTTAGGATCGTCTCTAGTAAGTTGGTCGAGTCGGAAGCAACATTGTGTTGCTCTTTCCACTACCGAGGCAGAGTATATCGCCATGGGAGAGAGTATATCACAATTGTTGTGGATGATCCACACCTTAGAGGACTATGGATTGAGTTAGAGAGTTATGTGATAACATTAGCACAATTAACTTAACCAAGAATCCGGTCCATCATTCTAGGACAAAACATATTGAGGTAAGACACCACTTCATTAGAGATCATGTAGCTAGGGGGAACATCATACTCTCACATGTAGAGTCAAAGTCAAACCTAGCTGACATTTTCACTAAACCACTTCCCGAGAGTGAATTTAGTTTCCTAAGACAGGAATTGGGAATGTGTCGCGCTTCATGATCCTCAAATTGTATTCAAAACCCTTCATGATTATTTCAAATTGTTAGGGAACAATTGGGTAACTTTGGGAACATCTCACACAAACTGTAAGGGTTACCAAAATGTTTTTGTTTGATAGATATGGGGTGAGATGTTAGGTTTAACTCAATTTCTCAAAATGTCATTGCATCCCTTGAGGAATTAAGTTAACGAGATAATAATCACGGTGGTGACCAAGTATGGGGAAAACCATTGCATAACATATGTGTATATGGCTCCATGATCATACTTGGACATTCCAATCAAGGCAACTTGATTGGAAACTTGAAGTTGGAGTAAAAACTTGTTTAAATTTGCTTGATTGATTGATGGTTGAGTTTGACTCCATTAAGATGGGTCAAAGTGTTTGTTGAACCTATAAGGACTTTTGATTCTTGTTCAGGGATCAATTTTAGTCTGAAAATCATGTCTAAGTTCGACAAAGTTCATCAGATTTCTTTTGAAAATTTCAGAAGTTCTGAAACTGAACATTTCAGTTCGTATCAGGAACCCTGATCGGTCACCGGACCGATCAGGCATAGGGCTGATCGGTCCCTAGACCGATCTGACCCCTTCCTGTGGTGTTCGGTCCATAGACCGATCTGTACTTTTACCTGTCATGCTTATCTACTATTGTTGATGCCATGTTGCTTATTTGCCTTTTATCTGCATGATTGTTCAATTGCATGTTCATGCTTACACTGTCATGTTTACTTGATACTTATGAATATTATGGCATGTTCTATGATCTGATACTTCATACGCATATGATGCATGTTGTTGATATGTCTTGTGATACCTTTTCACATGCAGTCATATGATTAATCCACAAACTATCACATCTTTGTTGATTTGGGATACCCCTAGGGTTGAGGGGGAGTTTGTTTAAACTTAACAGCCCCTCTAGCTCCTTTTCGGTGTTCGACAAAGGGGGAGAGTGTGGATTGGTTATGTTTAGAATGACCATGTTGTAGGGGGAGGATCTGGATTCCCCTATGATTCTACAGTTGATATATTGATTGAGATCCCTAAACTTAAAATCGGATTGTCAAACAACAAAAAGGGGGAGATTGTTGATGCAGTCTGGCCCTGATTGTTGTTTTGGTGTTGACATCGATTTTAGTTTAGGTTGATCATGTTGATTATGATTAAGTCCTGATCGGGGATCTGGCATGGTATGGAAAATCCTAGTCTGGAGGGCTAGGTGATGGAAAATCCTAACCTGGAAGGTTAGGTGTTGAAAATCCTAGTCTGGGAGGCTAGGTGTTTGGAAAAGTCCTAGTCTGGGAGGCTAGGTGTTGGAAAAGTCCTAATTCGGAAAGGTTGGGTGAAAAGTCCTAGCTTAGAGGGCTAGGTAAAAAGTCCTAACTTGGAGGGTTAGGTGCAAATTCCCATCCTGGAGAATTAGGTGAAAAAGTCCTGGCTTGGAGGGTCAGGTGCCTAGCTTGGAGGGCTAGGTTGGATGATGTTCTAACTCGGAAGGGTTGGGTGAAAAGTCCTAGCTTGGAGGGCTAGGTGAAAAGTCCTAGCTTGGAGGGCTAGGTGAAAAGTCCTAACTTGGAGGGTTAGGTGCAAATTCCCAACTTGGAGAGTTAGATGGAAAATCCTTGGCTTGGAGGGCTAAGGTGGATGGAAACTTAGCTTGGAGGGCTGAGTTTGAGTCCCTGGATCGGTCTGGTGATCGATCAGGGATTTTGGCACGCTGTTCCTTCGTGGATCGGTCTGGTGACTGATCCAGCGATGACTGATCGGTCGGGCGACCGATCAGGGAGCACACAGTGAGGTTGGGAACCTACTATGTTGCTCCTGATCGGACCGGTGACCGATCAGGGAGCAGGCTGCTTCCTTGCTGTCTTGCTCCTGATCGGTCTGGTGACCGATCAAGGAGCAAACGGTGAGTGAGTTCCCTTACTGATCAAAGTCCTGGATCGGTCCGGTGACCGATCAGGGATCTTGGATCTGATTAAAAAATCACTGTTCATCTGCCCTGATCGATCTGGGTGACCGATCACGATCCATTCTGATCGGTCTGGTGACTGATCAGGCTTCACCCTGATCGGTCTGGTGACTGATCAGGCGTGTATAGCTGCTAGAGCTGGGAATTCCAGCTAATCAGTGGATCGGTCTGGTGACCTATCCACACACTCTGGATCGGTCCGGTGACCGATCACTTTAATTCAAATTTCACTATCAGACGTAGTCAGAGCGTCTGATCGTATCCGATTTGCTGATGTTTGCTTCTGATATTTGATATGCTGTTTGATTTGCTGCTCTAATGCTCTGATTAAGTTTCAGGTGACAGGGGAGGATTCAAACAATCAAGGAGAAGTCAAAGAGAGCTTTCCTTGGAGCAGGTTTGTCCCTTTCTCCACACAGGTTGCAACGGCTGGATGCAGGACTGAAGCTGCTGACTGAGGCCTTGGCTGAGGGAGCTCAGAAAGTTCAGTTATGATTCTGTGTAGCTGGCGCGTTGGCAGTGAGGCAGCTGTAGGCTGCTGGAGATGAGATCATCTATCGCTTGGCGGAGAAACAAAAAGGAACGAGAGAAGTTGTGTTCGGAACTTCTTGAGTGTTTTGTGCTTCTAAGTTCCTGCGTTACAAGCTTGCTGTTCTAGAGTTCTTCAATCATTCTGAGCAAGCTATTGAGGAGCAATCATCATACTTGAGCACTTGAAGGAGAAGACAAGAGGCTTGGAGTCTGACAGTGGGAAGACACGGAGAAGGGTTCTTGCGTGAGATCGCCACTGGGTGGAGCTCAGGGAAGCTTGCTGTGTTTTTGTCCTTGCTAAGTGTTTGAGTAAGATCCTTCTTGTGTTTCTTTGTGCTTAATCTATATCCTTATTTGAAACATACTGTGGAGAGGTTTCTCCACCGAGAAGGAGGTTGCTTCATATCCGGTGATTACCGGGGCTTGATCTGCCGACGATCAAGGGATCACCCACCTTAAGGGCACGCCAAGGAGTAGGGGCAAGTTATCCCCGAACCTTGTAAAATCTCCTTGTTAGCGATCTTGCTAATCTTGCTAGTTAGGTTTTGGTTTAAGTTTCTGCAAGTTTTATTTTCATACTTCCGCTGTGCTATTAATAACTTCAAGTGCAGAAATTTGATAACTCTTCAAAGAAGAAGTGATTGGCTATATTCACCCCCCTCTCTAGCCATCTCGTTCCCAACAGAGCAATCAAGAGGTCCTTCTTGTCTCTTCTTGATTCATTTAATCCCTCATTTAACTCAATGAGCTCTTCCCAAAGCTCTTTGGCGGACAAGAATGGTCCGACATTCTTCAATTGTTCCTTTGAAAGGACACATTGTAGAGTTGTTATGGCCTTTGTATTTGCTTGAGCATTCTTCATAATCTCTTTTGTCCAATTCTTGGTAGGAAGAAATTCTCCCCTCTCATCCTTTGGCATCTCAAAGCCATCTATAATACTAAATCAATTTTCAATATCATTCATTAAATAGTATTCCATTCTACCTTTCCAATACGCAAAGTCGTTGCCATCGAAGAATGGTGGTCGTGCGGTGCTATATCCCTCTTGAAACGCTATCTTAATGTTCCGGTTGACGGTGAGTTCTCCCGAAACAAACCTTGCTCTGATACCACTTGTTAGGACATTTGAGTTTGGCTAGAGGGGGGGTGAATAGCTTCTCTTTGATTTTATCTACAAGAATATTAGCTAAAGCACAAAAACAATAATAGACAAAATCAATTAATAATAAAAGCAATGCTAACTCCCTTGATTTACTTGGTATCCACTTCCTAGAGGTGACTAATCCAAGAATCCACACTACACAATCAAGCTTCACTATGATCTTCTCCTTGAAGGTGGAGAAACCCTCACAAGATGCTCTCTTCCTCTTTTATAAGACGAGATTTAGAGTATGAGGAGGAGAATAGGCTATGGAAGCTTTGAGAATTAGAAGAGGATTTAGTAATCAAAAATCGTAACCTATTCATGCCCCAAAGCCTCCTCTTAAATAGAAAAGAGAGCTATTATCTAAACAGCTCATCCCTGACACCAGTCAACTGCCCCCAGGGCCTGTCGACTGATGCCCAGCCAACGACTCTATTTTTTAGCAGACCAGTCAATTGGTGTCTGGACCAGTCGACTGATCTTTCTGTGAGTTTCCACTTGACGCTGGCAGTCGACTGCCTAGCTTACAAACTCACTCCGAAGTTCATCCTTCACGTATGCCTTGAAGTCCACTTCCTTGGCTTGCCCCTTAAAGTTCTCTTCCTTCGACTCTCGTCCCTCGGATGCACACACAATCTCGCGGCTCGCCTCCATGCCATCCTTTGCATATGCCTTGGAAGTCTACTTCCTTGGCTTGCCCTTTGAAGTCCTCTTCCTTGGCTCTCATCCCTCGGATGCTTCACTCCATTATTCTTTATTTCGTTATTCATGTGTGATTCACTAAGTCCTGCACGACTCAACACACATATCAATTCAACATGGAAACCTAACTTAATCATATTGACACACACATCAAAACTCATGATCAACCTTGGGTCATTTTGCACTAACACCTTAGATAAACAGTATCAAATCGCGATGCACAAAGGTATACTCTCAATGCCTTCCCGAGGACTCCAGACTGGACATCCATCATTGATGTATATTACATATCTAAGGACCTTGAGGTAAGCACCTTAGAATAATTATTTTCTACTTTAGACCTTCATGAGCCTCAGTGCGTAGGAAAGAATACAAAAATGGAAAACATTATCCCACACTCAAGGAAGACCCAAAATGATGAAGTGTCTTCAGTCGATGAAAAGGAAGCGACCTACATGGTAAGAAAGTTTTTTTTAAAAAAAATTATATCTAATAAATTTAATGAGATATAGGACAAGAGACACTTGGAGTAAAAGAAGAATAAAATGCTATTACTGCGATAAAGAGGAGCATGTCAATGAAAACTATCCCAAGTTGAAGAATAAGGGAAAAGGGGCAACGAAGTCAAAGACTTACAACCTGAAGAGAACATGGGACACGTCAGAAAAAAAGTAGCAATGAAGGGGCAGCCCCCGAATTCGAAAACGACTTGGTAAGTGAAGTATGCTTACTCCCACCTGATCAACTTTATTTTGGTATTAAGAAAAAGAAAAAATCCTTGAGTAAATTAAAATTTAAGAACGTAGAGTCAAAAAGAAAATTAGCCTTTACATGCACTTTAGAAATATATGATAAACTAAAATTAGAAAAAGAAAAATTGAAAGCTCAAATAGAAAAATTTGGAAATAACTATGCTTGTATTAATTCAAATTATTTTCGAAGCTCAAAAATTTAATATTTTGGAAAACATAATTGATATTTATGAAATCACAAGGGTCAAATTATAAAAGTGTCCAAAAATTATATTCCTATGAAAGATTTAATAAATCTTATTGCTAGGAACTTGTTTTGGATCCCTAAAAGTGTACTAAATGTTAGATTTCTTTGCTTATAATTAATGTTTTTGTTAATTGTTAATTAATGGATAATTTATCATTATTTTGAATTTATCTTTGAATATTTATTTACTGCACAAAAAATTAAGTTTTAATTATTTTTTTGATACACTACACTTTTTTCTATCTATAGAAATTTTTTCAAAATTTTCTGACCAAAAAATATATTTTTATAAATTTTCATTCAAAAATTGATTATTCAATTTTTTAAAAATTCTTATAAAATTATTTTAGAAAAATCTGAATTTTTGGGATCTTTACGTTACATTCTGAATGTTGTGAAAATTTTCAATATCTAATTTTATAAATTATATTTTCAAAAATTATTAACTCTAAAATATATATTATTTTCTTATACTCAGGGAATTTATTTTTCTTTAATAGTCTTTACAGAGATGAATCTACCAATTTTCTCACTTGAATAAAAATTTGAATATTTTTTGACAAAAAATTAATTTTTTATAAATTTTTTTATCATAAGTCAAAATTTTAATTTTAAATATACCTTAAATCTAATTTTTCAAAAACTGAATTTACTAGAGACTAACCATTAATGTAGACATATTCTCAAAAAATTTTGAATATTAAATGCCCTACTCCCATGCCACACAGTTGTGCCGAGTCGACACAGCTTGGGTGTGGGTTGGGCGAGAAGGTCGGCGTGGCCCTGTCTTATAGACATGGCCTCATCGTGTGCCTCTCGAATAGAGGAGGCATGATCGTATCAACATAACACGGCAATGCCGTGTTTCTTTCAGCATGATGTTTTTTTTTTAAAGGGGAGAAAAGACATGGGTTATGCCTCAAAGGCATGGTCATGCCAAGATTACCACTGGCCAGCTTCACATAGCCATGTCGAACCGACAAAGCCCTGGCGTGTTTAGTTCGCTCCAATTCTAGGATTTGAGACATGCTTGTGCCTCATTGGCATGGTACGGGCGTACCATTCACTCCATCTTCAAATGGGGGACACGGTCGTGCCGTGTGGATAGCATAGAGACAGGGCACGATCTGGAAAGAAGACACGGCCAACAGGGCAATTTTGGCCATGTTTCAGCTTCTCTTCCTCCCTTTCTCCTCTATGCCCATAGAAAAGTCCCACGACCAGCTCATGAACGCTGGAAAGACCTGAAAACAAAATAAACTCAAGTTAAACAAAATAATAAAGATCAAAATAAGAAAAGAAAATAAATAAAAAGAACCCTTAGGTTGGCTCCCAAGAAACACTCATTTAAGGTCACGAGATCAACCCCTAGCATTCAATTCGATGGATGAGGTTTAGCAAGGTGGTGCTCTTCATCATTTTCAATTAGCATTCCCAAAAAATATCTTTTAAGTCTTTGTCGATTCACCTTGAAAAATCCTGACTCCTTATCCTATATATCCACCGCTCCATAGGGATAAACTTTTATAATAGGGGCTCATCCATCTTGACCTTAATTTTTCAGGGAACAATTTTAGCCTTGAATTATATAGCAAAACTAACTATCACTCCTAAAATTCTCGCCACACAATATGTCTATAATGTCAATTTTTTGTTCTCTCCTTGTAAGGCTTAACATGCTCATATGCATTCATTCTTAGTTCATCAAGTTCAAGTTAGAGTTTTCTCTTTTCTCTGGCCGCTTTCATGTCAAGGTTGATTTTCTGAATTGCCCAATATGCCTTATGCTCCAATTCAACCAGAAGATGAAATGACTTCGCATAGACTAATCGAAAAGGTATCATTCCAATTGGGATTTTGTAGACAGTAATATAGGCCCACAAGACATCATCCAACTTAAGAGGCCAATCCTTCTTTGTTGTTGACACTGTCTTTTCCAATATTACTTTGATATCTCTGTTTGATATCTCCACTTGTTCACTTGTTTGAGGATAGTAAGGTGTTGTAACCCTGTGGCTTACCCTTATTTTTTTAATATGGTCTCAAATTGCTTTTCAATAAAGTGAGACCCTCCATCACTTATTACTACTCTCGGAACTCCAACCTGGGGAAAGATTATTTTCTCAAACATCTTAATAGCCATTCTTGCATTGCAAGTAAGAGAAGCGATGACCTCCATCCATTTGGACACATATTCGACTACTACTAAATTGTAGTTGTTTCCATATGAAGAAGGGAATGACCCCATGAAGTCTACTCCCGAAACATTAATCAATTCCACTTCGAGAATGTAGTTCAGCGGCATCTCATTTCACTTGGTGATATTACCTATTTTCTGACAAGAGTCACAAGATTGAACATACTATTGTGTGTCTTTGAACAAATGAGGCCAATAGAATCCAACTTGCAGAATTTTAATCATCATTTTCGCAATTCCTATGTGTTCCCCATAAGATGAAGAATGAAAATGATATTAAATCTCTTTAGTTTCATCTTCTAGCACACACCTTTGGTAGATTGCATCACTATATTTCTTGTAGAGGAGTAATTTATCCCAAACATAATACTTGACGTCATTGAGAAAAATTTTCTCTGTTGTGCAATAAGATTTAAAGGAAGAATTCCACTAACAAAATTAGCATACTAAGGTGCATTCATACTAGACACAGAAAAGAGATACTCATCTGGAAAGGAGTCATTGATAGGTAAATCATCTCTCATTTTGCCCTTTCTATCTTGGTAGATCCTAGATAAATGGTTTGTTATGATATTTTCTATCCTTTCTTGTCTCAAATTTCTAAATCAAATTCCTGAGGGAGCAATATCCATCTAATGAGCCTTAGCTTAGATTTTTCTTACTAAACAAATATCAGATGGCTGCATGATCTGTATAGACAATTACTTTTGACCCCACCAGATACGATCTGAACTTGTCAAAAGCAAAGACAACCGCTAACAATTCCTTTTCTGTGGTGGCATAATTGATCTGGGCATTGTCCAAAGTTTTGCTAGCATAGTGCATAGTGTACAACTTTTTATCTTTTCTTTATCCCAACATAGCCCTACTGTGACACATGATTTCAAATGGGAGTCTCCAATCTAGTGCTTGAATTATAGGGGTGGTAACCAAAATAATTTTTTATCTTCTCAAAAACATCCAAGCTTTTTTTATCAAAACAGAACTCTACATCTTTAATTAACAGATTAGTCAAAGGATTAGAAATTTTGGAGAAATCTTGTATGAAGCGTCGATAAAATCCTGCATATCTAAGAAACTTCTTACCTTCTTCACATTGATTAGGGGGGAGGGGGGAGTTTCTCAATAGCTTCAACCATTGACTTATCAACTTCAATCCCCCATTCAAAGATTTTGTGCCCAAGTACAATCCCTTTACTGACCATAAAGTGACATTTCTTCCAATTCATGACAAGATTCACATCCTTGTATATTTTTAGAACTCTTGATAGGTTAGACAAACACAAATCAAAGTCGGTTCCATATACCGAGAAGTCATCCATAAAAACTTCTATTTTATCCTCTATCAGGTCTAAAACGATAGCCATTGTGCTATGCTAAAACGTGGTTGGAGTATTCCAAAGGCCAAAGAGCATTCTTCTATTGGCGAAGGTACTATAAGGGCATGTAAAAGTGGTCTTCTCTTGATCATATGGATGTATAGGAATTTGATAAAACCCAAAATATCCATCCAAGTAGCAGAAGTAGTTGGTGCAAAGAGCATCAAACATGAACAGTCAACCGCTAGTGATTCGATGTTTGACAATATACTAAGGTCTGGTTAAAGTAATCAAGGGTTAAGCCAAACAGGACCTGATATTTGTTAGGGTAAACCCAAGCTTGATCAGGTTGACTAAAGGGTTAGCCAAACATTACATGATGTTCGGCAGGGTGATCAATCCTAGATATAATATGTTTGATAATATACCAAGGTTTAATCAGTTAAACAAAGGGTTAGCCAAACATGACCTGATGTTTGGTAGAGTGCATAGTACCCAAGGTTGGTCAAATAGACTAAAGACTGAGCCAAATAGGACTTGATGTTTGGTAAAGAGAAGTCTAGTCAGGATTAAGATGGCTAGGAAAGAAGTTTATATCAAGGAACGAAATCCTGGTGAGTGAAGCTGGGTCCTAGTGAGTGAAGCTAGCTGGACGAAGTTCTGGTGAGTGAAGCTGGGCATAAAGTCCTGGCCGAGGGCTGAGTACCGAAGACCTGACCGAGGGTTAGGCACGATGTCCTGGTTCGGGGAATTTGCATGAAGTCTTGACCTACAAGGTTGAGCATGAAGTCATGGTCGGGGATCGGGCAATGAAGACTTGACAAGTGAAGCTGAGCATGAAGACTTGATCTGGGGAACCGAGCAGAAGACTTTGCTGAGCGGGGATCGCGGACAAGAGTCGAGACGGGTAGAGGTCGAATGTCGTCAAGTTTCAGATTCTGAGAGGTTGAGCTAAAGTCCAGCTGAAGGTCCCGGTTGGCAAAAGATAACTTCTCCAGAGTGGAGTAGGCGAGGACGCATTCTCCGAAAAGGGAACAGTAGGCGTCGGTTCAACCTAGGATTTCATTTGAAATCCAAAGTCAGAACTAGACAGCTCTGGCTATCAATCATTAAGGCTTAGGATTATTTATTTTGTCTTGTGTTTGTTTGTATTACAGGAACCTGGAGTTGGAGGCAAGATAGGAGAGCAAATGCAAGAAAATAATAACCTGGGAAAGGGCTCCCTGGGCGCCTGAATAAACCCAGTCTCCTGGGATGCAAGCCTTATCTCTGCGCTGAATACGCTAGTTCAGAACAAGTTTTGACCGCAATGAGGTGTCTGAAACGTCATTCAGGTGCCTAAGTAAGTACTATAAAAAGGAGTCGAGTGCAACAGTTCAATATAACAATTTCCTATCTGTCTACTCATTTTCTATGAAGAAAAAGCGATGAGACGAAGCTCTGCAACCAAGGAGGCTCCAGAAAGAAGTGTACGGTGCTTCAGACTTCCAAAGTTGGCCGAGACTTTCACATTTGGTTTGCATGTTACAAAGTTATACCTATTTTATTATCGTTATTTTGCTTGTACACTAAACTGTAAGACGAGTTTCTCCACCTCCAAAAATTCCGAAAAGGAGACCACTAGTGGACGGATGCTACCTGTAATTAGGCCTTGGATGTACTAACCCTGGGGGTTAGGAACCAAGTAAATCCTACCTGCTCTTGTTGTGTTTTCGCTTTATCTTTTATTATTTCACTGCTACTAACAACTCTAATATTAAGTGAACGATCAATGAAATTTTGAGCAATGTTTACTAGTCGATGAGAAGGATTGTGCGGGGAAGTGAGCCGACGGGCTCGGTACAATCCGAGGGATGCGGAAGCTGTGGAAGAGTACGCCAGTGGAGCGAGAAGGGTGTGCGCGGTGTCCGAGGGACGAGAAGCCGGGAGGAAGGACGCTCGAGGGGCAAAAGGCAGGAGTCGGGTTCGGGTAAGCCTAACTCCGGTTGGCCGAAAATCACCCAGAAGACGAAGAACCAAAAGACTAGTCAGTTTGACCATGTCAAACAAGGCATTCGAAAAAAGAAGAATTTAATTGCTGCTAAGAAGACTCAATCCCAAGACCTCACCTAAGATATGTTGCCATGGTTATCACTTGGGATAGCTGGTGATGACAACATGTAACTGTCGATGTTACTACTTGAAGATTACAACAGCGAAGTCTAGAGCAGAAGAAAAAGTCTTAAAGGATAAAACCTTATCCTTTAATCAGATCCAATGGATGCAGTTTAATCCCATCCAAGATCAACCGTTCAGATTACATCCACGGATCAACGGCCAAGAGAAAATTCCTCAACAATCAACAATCCAGATTTATTCTCTTAGGCTATAAATAGGCTTAGAGTTTCAGCCTTTTCATTCATTCAATTAATTCATTCTTGTAAACTCTCTAAAAGTCTAGCGTGCTATTTTTGTAAAGCTTCTCCGCCACAAGGAGAATTTTATTAAGCATCCACTACCTTGGAAGCAACGTTCTCAGTTGCGAGCAAGTTTCTTTTTTAAAGACGAGTGACTCCACTTTCATATTTTTTTTACCATCTATTCACCCCCTCTAGCCGGCCCAACCCTATCCAACAAGTGGTATCATAGCCAAGGTCACCGCAGAAGGACTAACCGCCGACTGCAGCAATTTCAAGAAAATGGTTGGAGCCGTAATCTATCCTCTAAATTTTGAGGGGGAGTTCGCGATGTGGAAGCGGTCGGGCTTGTGAGGCGGGACTCATGCAGTTGGAGGTTAGCCGAGCTCTTCGCGAGAAAAGTGAGCATTATCTGGCCGCCTTAATAGCGGCCGAGGATACCCTGTACGGATACAAACTCCGAGAATGCCTTGAATTTGAGAAGAACCAGGCGCTTGAAGGGGAGCTACGGAAGCTATCACAGGAGCGGGATCAACTCCAGGCCTGAACGGGAGAGTTGACCTATCAAGTTAACCTCCTGGAATCCGCGGAGAAAGTCTTGGAGGACCGGGATGTGGACCGAGAGCGCCTGATGGCTTTATGAGATGACGACTTGGAGCTGTCGAACTCTTATATAGCCGATCTTCTGGATCAAGTGACCCGGGCCAAAGCCCAAGTTGTTGCTGCTACCCAGAAGCTCCAGGAGGTGCAAGAGGCTCAGGCTTACCTATCCCGAGAGGTGGCGATGTTGAAGGCTGCCAAGGAGGAAGACGAGGCTAGGATACAGCAGCAGCAGGGTGATCACGCAATTCAACTATCCCATGTCAAGGCAGAGTCCAAGGCTAAGTTCTTGGAGTCGGAGAAGTATGCCGAGGTGGTGGCCGAGCAAGCATTGAAGCGCCTAAAACAAGGCTTCTATGGCTCTATCCGCCAATTGGAGAAGGACCAGCTGTTAAAACTCGGTTAGGACTTGCATGCAATAACTGTCCGGCAAGTCTGGGACAATCTGCCCCCTGAGGAGAGGGATTTATAGGGCACTTCTCGATATAGGCATAGACTCTCCAACCGCCTTTCCCCTGTTGTGTCTTCTTCTTTTCAAGCTTCTCATTTGTGGGACAAGTGTGTGATTGTTTTATCATTGAATGTCAACATCGCTGAGCTTCTTATACTTGGAGTGATTTCTTGTTCCCTTTAGAATATCGGCTCTGAGAAAAGTCGGGAGGCTGTATGGCTTAATCAGCTCTTGGTCGGGTGCGTACAACTCCGAGGCTAAGCCTACACACCGAGAGGCTATAGGGTATTGTAACTCTTGGCGGGGCGTGTACAGCTCCGAGGCCAAGTCTACACACCGAGAGGCTATAGGGTTTAATCAGCTCTTGGTCGGGCGTGTATAGCTTCGAGGCCAAGCCTACACACTGAGATGTTATAGGGTTTAATCAGCTTTTGGCCGGACGTGTATAGCTCCGAGGTCAAGCCTACACACCGAGAGACTGTAGGGTTTAATCAGCTCTTGGCCGGGTGTGTACAGCTCCGAGGCCAAGCCTACACACCGAGAGGCTGTAGGGTTTTGCAGCTCTTGGCTGGGCGTGTACAGCTCCGAGGCCAAGCCTACACACCGAGAAGCTGTAGGGTTTTCATCAGCTTTTGGCTGAGCGTGTACAGCTCCGAGGCCAAGCCTACACACCGAGAGGCTGTAGGGTTTTGCAACTCTTGGCCGGTCATGTATAGCTCTGAGGCCAATCCTACACACCGAGAGGCTGTAGGGTTTAATCAGCTCTTAGTCGGGCGTGTACAGCTCCGAGGCCAAGCCTACACACCGAGAGGTTATAGGGTTTAATCAGCTCTTGGCCAGGCGTGTACAGCTCCGAGGCCAAGCCTACACACCGAGAGGCTGTAGGGTTTAATCAACTCTTGGTCGAGCGTGTACAGCTCCGAGGCCAAGCCTACTCACCGAGAAGTAGTAGGATTTCGCAGCTCTTGGTCAGGCGTGTACAGCTCCGAGGCTTGCTGAGAGGCAATAGGATTTCACAGCTCTTGACCGGGCATGTGCAGCATTGAGGCCAAGCCTACTCGCCGAGAGGTAGTAGCTTTTTTACAGATGGAACCTGATAAAGGGGGATTTAATTTTTATTTAATTGTTGCTAAGAGGACTTGAACCCGAGACCTCGGACTTCACATGTCTCCACACTTACCACTTGGGGCAAGCGGGACTTGGTGGTAGCCATGCTAAGCATCTAACATTGAGATGAATTCATACCCCGCTGTAGATTCTACTAACCGGTCTATCCGAGGCAGGGGGAAGCAGTCTTTTGCGCAAGCTTTGTTTAAGTCTCGGAAGACAATGCAGACTCGTCATCTACCTCCAGGCTTAGGGACCAGTGTTGGGACCGGGTGCATGTCGACAAGGATACGGGTTCGTAAAATTCTTAAATTTTTTACGTGCAGCGGAAGAATTAGCATAAAATAATTTCCTAAATTATTTTAACCACGTATCTAGCATGCAACCTTATGATGTGTTGACATAATCATAAATTAAAACATTGCAAAAAAGTAAACTAATTTACTTTGTACCTCGCGTAACTCGAAGAAAGGAACGAGATCCAACCGTAGCGTCCCTTGGAAGCTTCGCCTCTATTCGCGTCCACGCCGAGTTCTCTTCGGGATGACTTTGCAAAGCCACGAGTTTTGTGCCGACGAGAACTACTAGATTCTCTAAAAGCACAACTAGAACAACAAGAGAAAAGAATGGAAACTAACCACCAAGAATCGGAATCGAATTCCGAGAAGGAAGGAGATGTGATCCGCTTCTTCTTCTTCTTGGTTGGCTTCTCCTTCTTCTTGATAGCTCACGGCAACCACCCTAGGGTGTGCTAGGGGCGCTGGCCCTAGGTGGGATGAAGGGGAGCCGACCCTAATCCTATTAAGGGGCGCCGACCCTAATGGGGAAGAGAGGAGAGAAGAGAAGAGAATAAGAGAGAGAGGGAGCTTCTAATCTTTTGATAACTCAATTATCAATTTTTGAATTAAAGGTTTGCCTTTGGTTCCTTATATAGTTGCTTCTCCCTTGCTAAGTCTCCTCTTTAACGGAATTTTACATAAGAAATTTATCCTATAAATTCTCTTATTAATTATTCCGTTTAAACCAAGTTTTATTATAACTAACTTTATAATAAAACAAATACCTTCTCTCCTTTTATTATGGAATAAATTTTATAAGAAATTTATAAACTTTCATATTATGAAAAAATCAATTCATAATTGATTTTATAAAATTAAAATAAACCAATTCATGGATTATTTTAACTTCCATAAAAGAATAAATTTCTATAAATTTATTTATATAAATTTCTTTATACAAATTTATTTATCCATAATTTATAAAATAAATTGTAATAGATATATTTTATTAATTAAACCAAATAAAATGGTTTTCTCCCTTTAATGTGGCCGGCAAAACCAAAGAGGGTGGCCACCCTCTTTGGCCGGCCATTTCAAGCCCCACCAATCACGAATTAAACTCATTTAATTCGCCCAACAAGCCTTCAAAAGACTTAGCCAATTTTAGCTTCCATTGCGCCTCTGATTAACTCAGATTCGACTTATTTCTCTTGATCGGAAAATCTAATTTTCAACTTATTTTAAATCCCTCGGATTACTCGTAGTGTGTGTGATTAAATAGGCTTTCGATTTATGTTGGCCGTCTATAATCAACTAATTATAGAACGATCATGAGTGGCACCTAGTAATACATCATGACCCTCAATTAATCGAAAGATCAACGGTTTGACCTCAGAAGTAATTCTGATACCCTTCAGCAGCTCTAATGAATCGTGCCCCATTCCCTTCACCACCTTATACCCACTTGGTTCAGGACATGGTCTGTTTGTGTCAGTCCCCACTAGACTGACTACGTCACACCTAGCCCAAGTAGTGTTTTTTTCGTCCTTTGGATTTCTAATTACTCTCATGTATTTAAGAGACTCGCACTCTAAACATGATATACTCTGGCCAGAGGTTTTGAGTAACAATCCGACGATAGGCCTGGGTATACATCTCCTCGCAAGGAGTGGTGAATCCTTTGTAGGCTGTTCAAACATCTTCGGGCACTTCGGCTTATACCCAATCATCCTGGGTCCACACCTCCTTGGAGATGCTTGCTTAAGATGTTAAAGTATAAGTCTCCATGACCAAGATGACTTTAACACCGCAGGTCAAAGGAACATCGCACTTAAGCTGTAGTAAGAACTTCATTGACATATCTACATGTAGATTCCCATATGAAGTCTTACAGCTAGTCACTCCAATGAACTAGTTCCCTTAACTAGCATCCATGTTTATCTCCGGACATCCCAATGTCACCAGCCAGTGAGAATCAGCTGATTAGAGAATAACCCATGCTAGTCTCAACAGAATTCATAGTGTTCGTATTTATCAATTCATCGACTAGGGATATTTTCAATACTTCACAATTGCACATTTAGAGATAATCACTAGTTGTGATCCCATCACAAATTCTCTTATGCTGTGAATTGTATTGCGGACATTCAGTAGATGAGTTTAAGATCTCAATCAAATACACAAACATGTATACTCAAATAGTGAATTATCATTTATTAGAATAAATGTTTACAATCATAAGGCGATTGCCTTATGACACTTCTCTCATATTACTAACAAACTCCCACTTGGCCTAATGTCAATCGCTACGGTATCCAATACCACAGGCTCTAACATGACCCTCAAACTTGCTTTGAGGCAAGGCCTTAGTTAAAGGATCCGCTATATTCCTTTCAGTGGGAACT
This sequence comes from Boesenbergia rotunda, assembly GCA_024364735.1. Taxonomy (NCBI): domain Eukaryota; kingdom Viridiplantae; phylum Streptophyta; class Magnoliopsida; order Zingiberales; family Zingiberaceae; genus Boesenbergia; species Boesenbergia rotunda. Next base: position 217 of record JAGFNQ010000795.1, on the reverse strand, counting down.
CTCTCAATTTGTATGTCATTCTTACTTATAATCTCTCTGATCAGATGATAGCGTCGAAGCACGTGTTTGGATCGCTGATGAGACCTTGGTTCCTTCACTTGTGCAATAGCTCCATTGTTGTCGCAGTAAACCGGCACTGCTTCATCAATGGTTGGAACCACACCAAGTTCAGAGACAAACTTCTTGATCCAAACTGCTTCCTTTGCTGCTTCCGAAA